>CAUYSK010099766.1:0-72062 GCA_963575035.1 Avahi laniger
GGGTGTTTCTACAGTTCTCCTTACTTTATCAGCGCCGCTGTTTGTCCCTCGCTGCTTCTTTGCAGTTTCGCACAGCCGATCCTGTGGGAGAGCGCCTCACTCGCGTGTGGGTGTCCGTGTTCTTCACCTCCCGCTGTGGGAGCGGAGAGCCAGGAGGTCTCCCCTAATCCGCCATTTTTTCGCCTCCCCGTTTCTTAATGATGTCTTTTGATGAACGCTTTTTAACTTTGATAAAATTCAATTTATTATTTTTTCTTTTACACTTAATGCTTTTTGTGTCCTATCCAGTAATTTTTTTTTTTTTTTGCTTACCCCAGGGTAAGGAAGAAATCACCTTTGTTTCCTGCTAAAAGCTTTTATATATTTATCCCTCATATTTAGGTCTTTATTGTATCATGAATTAATTTTTTATGTATAGTATAATGTAGGAGTTCAGATTCATTTTTTTCCCTCAGGAATATCCAGTGGTCTCAGCAATGTAATTTTGAATGAAAAAAAAGAGTAAGTCCCAAGGCATGATTCCCTTTTGATCAAGTTAAAATGACTGAAACAAAAAATAATTTTTTGAATATACATAGATTTGATGAAAAAATATAAAAGAGAAAGCAAAGGAAATAATAATCACAAGATTCTGGATCATGGTCTCCTCAGGTGGTAGAAAGCAGGAAGACAGTATGAAGGAAAACCAGGTGGATGCAAGTTATTGTCTGTTTTCTAGTTTTCTTGTTGCATAGTTATTTTACAGGTGTTATATGATAAATAGGTGAATGAATAAATAAAAAACAAAACTTTGCATGGGTTGATAATATGTCATGAGGGGGCAAGGATAATAATAATTCAATCCTGTGCACCTAAGGTCCAGTGAAATATATCTAAAATTGTTTGATGAAATAAATAATCAAAAATTATTTTCAATGCTGTGTCAACTAAAAATTTAATTAAGTCTTCCTTCAGTTGTTTTGGAAGCAAAGAAATAAAGAATCTCACTTCCAAAAGGATTTTCTTCCGAATCACTAGGTTCGTTTGCTTTCTGAGAACTAACACAAGAATTTTGAATTGTCCTTTTGGTGCTCCAGAGATTTTTTTTTTTTTTTAAAACATTTTAAGTAAGATTCAAGATGGGTGAAAGATATGCCTGTTTTTTGTGAAGTGAAAGAAGCTGACTTAAGAAAAAGAACATGGAAAGAACTACTGCAAATCCTTGCTTAAGCAGGTGAGGGAAACTGAGGGCCTTAAAATTAATTCCCTGCAAACTATCTCTGCCCATACATCCCTTGGAAATTCTTCATGTACGGCCAGGTATACGCATACCCCAGTGTGAAGAATGTTGGATTGGAATATATTGAGTTACTGAGTTGGAAAGCTGCACTCTAATTGTAACTAGAAATTCTCGGCAGGCAGTTGGAAATGTACTTCTTAAACAAGGGTAAATTATTTAATTTCTCAAGCTGTTTCCTCCTGAAGAGTAGGAATATCAATATTAGCCTTATCTACTCACATAGCTGCTATACTTGTGAAAAAAAGTCATTGAGATGACTTTGTCAGGAAAAACTTGAAAGTGGTACACAGTCGCTTACTTTACTGGTTGCTGTTGTCTTGTTATCCTGCTGCCTTGGACTCATGAGACCCATCAGGACATGCTTGGTGATTTTCTTGGGTGCTTTCTGTCCTTTGTGGGTATCTCGGACTTACTTATGTTATATCTTTTCCTGCTATAATTTACATTAATTATTAGTCATATAAAGGTAATAGTTGAGATTACCCATGGTAAATGAGTAAAGAAAACAGGAAAAATAACTTTCTTTCTCCCCTCATTCCCTTATTCTCTCTCACTAAAGATAACCGTTGTTAAGTCTCTCATGTATCCTTTCAAAAACATTCTATACATTTTTAGTACATACTTTACACAAATGGGTTCATATTATACAACTCTTATTTTTCACCTAATACAGGGCTGTCTGGAAAGTATCCATCCTTGGATACAGTGAATACATGGATACAATGGCTGGATACTTTGCAGATAGCCTTCATATATTCTAGAAAGATTTTCTCATATTTTTTAAAAAGCCAACAACATTGTATCCCAAACTACAGATACACTGTTATTTTAGAAATAGTCCCCTGTAAATATGGAACATTTAACTTCTTTCAGATCTTTCCTATTATAATCAGTGATACAACAAATATAAATATATCTTTGCATACTATGTCAGCATATCTGTAGCATAAATTCTGAACAGCGGAGTTGCTGGTCAGAGAGAATATGCATTATACATTTTGATAAATTATTGCTAATTTATCCTCCCATAGAAAGCAAGTAAATGAGAGTGCTTGTTTTCCCACACCCTTACCAGCACAGGGTATTATCAAACCTAAATTTACATCCATCTATTAGGTGAAAATTGACATCTTATCACTTTGATTTGGATTTTGTTACTTTTTAAAGTTGACTATACTCTTATATGTTTTTAAATTGTTACATTTATTCTATTGAAAAAAATTTATTCCTAGGAACATTATAAAATGAAGTGTTCTAGCTATTTGCAAAACTACAATATGATGACTACAAGCTAAAGATCCAGAATGTTTCCTTTAGCTTTGCCGATTTTGTATCATACTGTCTTACCGCAGCTTCTATGTGTCATGTCATGTCACTCGTTCATTCATTAAAAAAGTACTTGTTTTTATAGAACACTGATAGACACTGCCCTTAAAAAGGTAAGTATTTTAGATGAAGAAGTGTGATTGGGTCACCATTTGTAGGGTCTGTCTACTAAGGCATTAAACTCAAATCTTGGTATTTGACCAATGATTCTCCTCCGTAAGTGTTTTTTTTTTTTTCAAGTTTTTCAAAATCAAATTAATAGTCTCGACTATCTGTTGGTTAAACAAGTGGAAATTTATTAACCAAAAGGCTGGGTCTCTACCTGTGATAGCCTCAGATTATCAAACTATCACTGCTGCCTTCTTGCCATTTGCTGCTTCATAGTTGATGAGTGTCTGACTCTCTGGATGCAGCCAGTGAAGGGAGTTAAGAGGTTAGTGTTCTGATGGTGAGGTGACATGAATCTAGTGTCTTCCCTAACCATTCTACCCTATTTTTTGTTGGTTGGTTCATTCCTTTATAATTTCTGTTGAACTAGAAGGCTCATGACACGTAGCCATAGGCCACTTATTTATTGGTTAGTCCAAGTATCTGATGTAGTTTCTCTTTCAACTGCTAGCAAGCAAGAAGGGGATGGTATAATAAGTTATTGGATGGACTTGTTTTAGACAATAGGGAAAGCCTGGAATCTATACCACTGAATCCAGGCTTGATATCACAAGTAAATATAGGAGGCAAAGAATTAAAAATTTCTAAGTAATAGATGTTTTTGTAGGGGTAATACTCCTATTCTAGATCCTTTGCTCTTCTCCACAGTCTGTATGGAATGAGAAATAAGGTCATGTCTTTGAGTCCACTCTACTTTACACACCTAAAGTGTCAGTTGCCAAGCTCTTGGTTGTCTGTATATGTGAACCAGGCATTTGAAAGATTGGTACAGATGCAGATTCAAGACAATGTAGGCAAACTTTGCTTTTCATGTAGCACAGGATGGTAAAAATGACAGTGCAGGCTAAAATTGTGGACAATTGTCTTAATAAACAATGAGAAAAGTTATGATTGTTCTATGTCTGTTAAAATTTTTTGTCAAAACATTGAAAACTTTCTGTTATAGATATATAGGGAAGTGAAACAAAAGTAAAACTAATGTTCATTTAGTACTCTGTAATTTAGAATATTAGAAATACTAAAGATTAAACTATCTTTTGTGGGAAAATACTTATCAAGATCAGTTTAAATAGTGCTTGCTTTCTTTTTGTCACAGAAGTTATAATTACAGAGGAAGCATCTTTTTTATGTCTTGGCAAATACTCTTGGGTGGTGGTAGTGTCCACATTCCCACAGCTGTTTCTTCTGTTACTCCATTTAAGTTTAATTCGAATTTCACTGCCAGCATTATCACTTTTCTTTTCTTTGCTTCAATTTCATCTTTGTTGGCTAATTCCCTGAGAAACAAGGAGGCAACACAATTGTACACTTAGCTGTCTGTGTATAAACTGAATAGCAAATGCCAAGTGTCCAGTCACCAGCAGCCTTTTAAAGAAGTGACGCAGTCAGTCACTGATCATAATGTGCATCTGTTTGATTTGTGGACTAAAGAGCTTGCAATGAAGTTTGACCTTTATGCAATTACAGTTAATATGCCACGGTGACTGAAATTTGAACTCTACTATTGGGGTACTGATGCTATTTAACTAAATCATGATAACTGGAATTCTTGCATATCCGGACTGTGAAAAGAAAGCAAGGATTGCCTAAATAAATGGGCTATTGCATCATGCTGATTGCATATGAGTTCTGTAGTAATTATAATTTTGTTGCACATGATGGTTGTACATTGAGCTCACTCTTTTTAAGGTTATTTGGAAGTAACTTACAGAACGTAAATGTTTATTTTGCTGTCTGTATCAGCGTAAGCCAAATTATGCCTTGGTAACAAATGACTCTCAAATCTTAGTGCTCTTGGTAACTTCTGTTGAACATTGGCTGGGAGGAGGGGATCAAGGTTTTGTTTCACTTTGCCCTCACTCAGGGACCCAGGCTGAGGGAGGCTCCATCTCTGTGCTTCTGTAGGAAGCAGGAATTGGGAACATGATGAATTCTATACTAATGTCTTGAGGTTTCCACCCAGAAATGATATATACCATTTCCAATCACATTTTACTGGCCAAAGTAAGTCACATGGTCATGTCCCAAAGTGGCAGAGAGTGGAATTCTGACGTGTGCCTAGAAGGAAGAAATGTTGAGTGAGCAACATTAGTGACTACTACAGTATCCAAAGAGTTAACCTGGGGAGAGTTTATTAGGGAAGGACAACCAAGGACTGGAATTACAGACATAGATATGTCAGCTGCTCACTCTCTGAGAGTGGAAGAAGCATATTGAAGCAAAATTGTGTGTACTTGTGTTCTAGGAGCCTGGACACTGTGATTTTATGAAAATTAGGGTAAAAGGTCAAGATGAGGCCAATTACTTGTAAGAGAGGATAGATGGATCATAGAAACCAGGCAGAGCCCTGGAGATCAGAACTCATTCTAATGAGAACTCTGAGACTCTATCTACCATTCTTAGATGACTTCAACTCTTTTATGGTTAAAGTCTCTGAGCCTCCATCTGTGTTTCACCTGGGTTTAAGTTGACTACGTCTTTGGGAGTTCTGGGATACCTGACAGAGATCAATCTTAAATTGAGCCCTGAAGGAAATGTAGGCTGTAGGTTGGCAGAGAGGAATGACAAGGACATTCTAGGAATAAGTGGGTAAAGTATGAATGAGTGAAACCAGTATAAGGGGTAATAGGATGCTATGAAAGTGGTAAGAGTATTGACCTTCTTAAAACAGGGTGACATAGAAGAACCACAGGGCATTAGTTGCATAATGATCCTCATTTTTACTTATTACAATTCCATCCTTAATGTTTGCCTGTATATTTCATCATGAATATATTAAACTCACCAAATCCTCAACAGTGTATTCAGATAGTTACCCTAAAAGTGCCCTGTCTCATAGTTTTCTGTGTGATACTTAACACTTGAATACATCCACATACCAGATTAATTAGAAATCACTCCATAGCTGTGCTCACACCTGAACTTCTCATGTTCCTCTAAATGTGATCCAAGCTTCTTGTCCAAATTTTCTGTAGCAATCTTGAATTTGGAGCAAAAATATTTAAGACATACCTAGTCAAGGCAGGAGCCATTTGAGCCTGCATTCATGTATTTTTCAGCACATTAAATGGGGTATTATATTTGGGAAAATATAGTTAATACACGGTATATTTTGGTATCATATAGCTGTATCTAGGGTAAGAAAAGTACACTGAGTCAGTTATAATCAACCACGTTATATCTAAATTTTCCAAACATATTAGGGCTTTCCAATCAAATATCTATATTCTCAGACAAAGCACTTAACTAATCAACTGACTATAGATTTTTTACCTAAACATTTTGATGTTGTATAGACTTACCTAAGGGTTGGACCCATTAGCAACTTCTTTCATTCTTTCAGCCTGTCCTTATCAGTTTTCTAGAAACAGCACCATGAGGGGTCTTTGGGTTCCAGGAAATTGATCTATGGAGTGTTCTTTGCACAAGCATACTGCATTCTTCTTAAAAGCTTGATGATTTCCCCCTCTAAACTTTGACATATTGTAAGTCAGTGGTTCCCAACCTTTTTGGCACCAGGGACTGGTTTCATGGAAGACAATTTTTCCACAGGATGTGGGGAGGGGATGGTTTTGGGATGATTCAAGCACATTACATTTATTGTGCAGTCAGACCTCTCTGCTAATGATAATCTGTATTTGGAGCCGCTCCCCAGTGCTAGCATCACTATCTCAGCTCCACCTCCAATCATCAGGCATTAGATTCTCATAAGGAGTACGCAACCTAGATCCCTTGTATGCACAGTTTACAGGAGGGTTCGCACTCCCATGAGAATCTAATGCATTGCTGAACTGACCGGAGGTGGAGCTTATGCAGGGATGCAAGTGATGGGGAGCAGCTGTAAATACAGATGAAGATTTGCCTGCTCACCTGCTGCTCACCTCCTGTTGTACAGCCTGGTCCTTAACAGGCCATGGGCTGGTAGCAGTCTGTGGCCCAGAGGTTCAGGACCACAGTTGAAAGTGATATTATGTAAGAGGTGTGAGCCATGTCAGTACAGGGAGTGTGCTCCAACCAGCATCAGAAATTTAGCTATTTATCAGCATTGTAATTTTTCATTGTAATTTTGTGACTATTACTGAATTTGGGAGAATATATTACTAAAAGATGTAGTAATCTTTTCAATTATCTAAGCTCTTTATAATATCAAAAATTCATTGT
Source organism: Avahi laniger (assembly GCA_963575035.1). NCBI lineage: Eukaryota > Metazoa > Chordata > Mammalia > Primates > Indriidae > Avahi > Avahi laniger. The sequence goes on from CAUYSK010099766.1 coordinate 6,935, forward strand.
TAATATAGGGCAATACACTTTCTTCAGTGAGACCAACCAATGTATTAGAAATGATGAAAGAATGGAAAAATAACCCAGAAAGTGATGAGGAAAATACAACAGTTGAGAATAATCAGTCCATTGAAGCAAAGCTGAAAAGTTACCAACCTTGGGGAAATGTTCGTGATGTCATTAGCACTTACCAGGAAGAGGAGGAAAAACAGGTAAGAAGAACCAGCCAAATCAGTAGGAAGAAAAATTGTTTCATTTCTCCAAAATGTAAAATACCCTCACAACACTTGGGATATTTTTTGCAACTCTGTTTTGTTAGTTTGTAACAAAGGGCCTGCATTATACAGCAAGTGAAGTTCTTTCTGCCTTATAGGCTGTCACGATTTAACAATGGGGCCTACATGTTTATTTTAAGATCAGTGATTATGTAGAGCAGGGGTCTACACACTTTTTCTGTAAGAGAACAAATACTAAATATTTTAGGCTTTGTGGGCCGTAATAGTCTCTGTCACAACTACTCAACTCTAATGTTATAGCATGAAAACAGCCATAGACAATAAATGAATGAGTATGACCATGTTCCAGCTAAACTTTTTTTTTTTTTTTTTTTTAACAAAAACCGATGGTATGACAGATGTGGCTCATGGGTCAAATTAATAATTTTTGTACTTTACCAGGTTACAGAATTTGGAATGGGTCTATGTATTACTTAGAAAATAATTGTTACATTATCCAGTTATTTGTGCCTAATTTTATGATAACTAAAAAATTTTCATGTGGGTTTATCATTTTACCTTATTAGTCCTTAATACAGGTTTTTTTTAATGAATAGAATTCAGTAATATTTTGATTAATTCTAGATTGTGGTATATTAACTGGATATCCTGACAATGTTTACCCTCCCCCAAACCCCACTTTCTTTTTTGTTTCTGTGTTTGTGGAAATTTTTTCTGTGTGTTTATTCTCCTTCTTGTCTTGAAGTTTAATGAACATATTTTAGCTCTTGTTTAATAATTGAGCATCCTGCCAAGGGCTGTTCGCCTCGGGGCAGCCCTGCCTTCTTGTGAGGAGTTGCTGCTTTTTGCTTCCCTGATGGTTCGAGACAGGCAGAGCGCAGAGAGGGACTGCCAGGGCGGACCCTGCACCAGACCCAGGGAGGTGCAGCACTGCCGGCCCTCACCCCTCCATCCTGCAGAAAGGGACCTGACCGAGCGATCTGTTGGTTAATTCTGATTTGCTAGTTGGGAACTTCTTTGTTACTTGATAGCAGATGCCTACATGATAAGCTTAACATAATGATTCAGATATTTTAAAAGAATCATAATGTAAACATAAGATTATTGAATTCCCTCCTTCTCTAGTCTGTTAACAACTCCTGCTACTCATGCTTAGCAGCTGTGTGTATTTTATGTTCTCCTTAAAAGTAATACCCTAAAACTCCGTGTTTGCATTTCTTATTGAACATGGTTTAAAGATTTTTCTGTTGGCTAACTTGGCACTTTATACACACATATAGACACACATACATACACATACACATGTGCACACACACATACACTCACATATTCATACACATACATTATACATACATACACGTATGCATTAACACATGTATACAAATACTTATACACACATGCACGTACATGCTTTTTTTGTAGTCTTGGATTATATCTATGTTTGTCACTGAATCTGACATAAAATATCCTTGTGAACTGAATGTCTTTGATCTCCTTTTCCATTGCTCTGTCACAGCTTTGCCCGTTCCCTCAGTCCCCCCTGCAAGTCACAGGTATTGAGACTTACTATGCTATTCTCAGCTGCTTCCAACTAGGGCACAGAAGAATTGGAATTTGAGTTGTTTATGGATGCTAGAACTATAACCAGTTGGTTGAAATTTTAAGACTATATTAATAGAAATTTTAAGAATATAGATTGAAAATTTAAGAATATAGAATTTTAAGAGTGTAGTTTTCTTTAGCAGGAAGAAATTTTCCATAATTCCAGAGTTTACCAACAATGGAAAAGAATGGGCTGTGAATAGTAAACCCTCCCGCTCCCAATCATAGGAAGTATTCAAGCAGACTCTGGAAAGCTACTTGTTATAAATGCCATAGCAGGAATTCTTGCAAGATGGGTAGGAGCTTGCCCTCAGTGTCCTCTATGGAATTTCCCATGCTTCGGTTTGGGCTGTGGTATTTTTGGAGGAATACTGTATCTTGTTTGGGAATTTTTCTGAAAAATACTGTCCCTTAAAAGAAAAAGACTTATCATGTATTAACATATTAAGTTTTTCATGAATTTTTATGAATAAATATTTTGTTAATTATATTGAAGTTAAGTTTATGTTAAGAAATCACTTCTGTTCTTTCCAATATTTGTTAATAATACGTAGAGTACAAAAATACCGAAGTGATAACTGAAAATAGGATTGGCTATGTGCTCTAGAATCACTCTTAAAAGTGAAATTTTAATTGTATTAAAAATATTCTATGAATATTGAAATAGTTTCCATAGGGAAAGTTCTGCTTATTAAAATTAGATTATATGGACAATTTCATGTGATAATATAAATAATTGATACCACCCAAACTAAGAACATATGTGAGATTCTTTTTCCATTAAATATTTGAAATTTGGCTTTAAATTAAGTGGAAATCTCTCAGCAGTTCCTGCTTTCCATTGCATCATTGTTCTCTTTTCTGGAGAATCTCATAAATCCTTTTAGAGTTCCTGATTTTGTGTTCCTCACAAGCTAGGTTAATCACACCTTTTACATAAGTGGCAGAGCTCTTGGAAAACTAGCAGAGAGAGTTAAGTGTGGGTTTATTGAAAACAGCAACAAAAACACTTGAACCAAGCACCTTCCTCTTTCCCTAAGTAACAGTCCCTTTAGTTCTAAATGCCTTGGACATTATGGAAAAATACAGTCTGCATCTCCTTATTGTTCATATTTGGACTAAGGTATCACACTACACTTTTTTCAAATTATTTTCAAATAGTTGGCACTTGACAGTGTCCTTTTTTTCATTTACACCTTTTTTAGGTAATTCTGTCTTCAAATGTCTTTGAAGACAGAAATATTCTCTCATGTATATCTTGTTTCTTACAGCCAAGGACATCTAGATGATGTTTTGTGTTGTTAGGAACCCTCTCAATTCCCTAAGACAAAGTCTTTGTCTGCTTTATCAGGTAGACCTGACTTTCACTTACACAACAGCATTTGCCGGTCTTCAGATGAAACACTTGGCAGACCACTGCTTATCATGGTAGCATGACTTTTAACATTAGGTCCTTAGTGATTCCTGATAAATGTTACCATACTTTTGTTAGTCATAAGCTCAGAAAACTGTTGGAGAGAAATGAACGTCTGTAATTAAATTGCACATCCCCATAACCATGGAGGGAGGAGCTAGAATCTCTGGATGAGATAGAAGTATGTTTGCATTACAGAATTCTTGCTTCATAATGCAGAAACCTAGTTGTCAAATTGTTTATTGAACACAGTCTTGAATGAACTTGTTTAATGAAAATGGAAGACTTTTGTGATTATTTTCTTTTGTTATCATTTTTTCTTGACTGAAAACATGGCCATTATGGTATCGTAGGAAATAGTACATGTAGCAGTTACTTCATCTAGGCTGAAAGTAGAAAGACAAAGTGGCTTAGAAACTTCAAAAAGTTATTTTAATAAGGGATTTGTGTTCACATAGCATTTCTTTGAAGATAAGAAATATTTAAATTTAAATAACATTGAAATTAAACACTTGAACTATGATATGTTGATAATGTTTCTATTAATATGAGGAAAAACTCAAGTTTTCTAGGTATTTTAGTTGAGTAGGATACAAATTTTCTTTTCCTGAGAAATTACATTTTAGCTCTTTACATCCACAAGAATCAGCTATAACATGATAATGTGATGGTACTTCCACAATTTTGACACATTTTTGTATACCAATGTTCATATGTGCCCAAGCACAGCACTTAAAATATCATAATGGTTAAAAGTATAAGCTCCCGATCTAGGCTGCTGGGATTCAAATCCTGGATTCACCGCTCACAAGCTTAATGACTTGGGCAAGTCACTAGGTCTCCATTTTCTCATCTGTGAAACTGAAATAATAATGTCATCAACTAAAGGCCAAATGAAACCGTGCATGTAATAAACACTTTCGGCATGTGGTAAGTATTCATTAGTATTATTAGCTATTATTACTTTCATTATTATATTACTAAAGAATTTGTGTAGAATATTACCAAAATTAAATGTATTTTACTGGCTGTATCAAGGGTCCTTTGGGTATAGGTCTGGGAATAAACTAATACACACCATTTTCGAACGTGATAATGTGATGCTTCTACCTTCCTTTGCCCTCTGAGTTTGGTGAGGTTTCTAGGGTCCCCAGGATACTGTGGTAGATTGGATTATTGTTCCTAATTCTTTAATCCCTCCCTGTGAGAGATTTGTACATTCACAACTTTTGTCATGTGACTTTGTGGTTCTCCCTACTAGAATAGAGGAAGGCTATTTTCTCACCCCACAAATGTTGGTCTTGGTCTTATCTATGTGACTTGCTTTGGCTGATGAAATGTTAATGGATATGATGTAAGCAGAGACCTTAAATGTTTTTGCATTATTTAGCTTGCTCTATATATTTCTGCCACCTGCCATAAGAAGAGCATGACTGCAGAGAGCCACAGGTCCCAGGATTAGGATTTGTGTAACAGATCTGAACTCAATCCAAAGCCTGAAGTCTAGCCTAGCACAGCCAAGCCCGGCAGCCAATTGAGAAAAATAAATATTTGTTGTTATAAGATACTGAGATTTTTGTAGTTTGTTGTGTAACTATGCAGAAAAGAGCTAACATAGCAGGCCTAAACTACTATCCTTCAAAAGTCCTATTTGCAAGGTTGGCCCTTGGCTGGCATCTGGGAACTTTGATTTTGAGACAGTTGTTACCATTAACTGATAAGAATAGCTCATTATGTCTAAACTATTTGTGTAAACAGTATGGTTTATGCCAAATACCTACTTTCCTTCTGGGATTCTGGGATTTTGGTAAGAGCAAGGCAGAGGCAGCCTACATGACTAGTCCCCAATAAAAACCCTGGCTTCCAAGTCTCTAATGAGCTTCTGTGGCTGGCAACCTTTCACACATGTGGTCACAACTCATTGCAGGGGAAATTAAGTGCATCGCGTGTGACTCCACTGAGGACACTTGAAGTTTGTTTGTGGTTCCCTTGGACTTAGCCCTAAGTGCTTTTCCTTTTGCTTGGTTGTGCTTTGCATCTTTTCACTGTAATAAATCCTTGCCATGAATATGACTACGTGTTGAGTCCTGTGAGTCCTAGTGAATCATCAAACCTGGGGGCGATCTTGGGGACCTCTGAAACACAGTTGAAATACTATTGCAATAGCTGACTCATACAGGTGCAAATAAGTAATTGTGCTACCATGAATCTTGACCTGTTGTTATTTGATGTAATGTTCACAATGTGAGTTGCTGGATTCATAGGCTCCCATAAACAAGGCTTTTATTCTAAAGAGACCTTCTGTCCCTGCTTTTATTTCCACGCAAGAGCTTTCTGTATAAGTTAGATTTCAGCACAAGCTTAGCCAGACTCCCAGAGTTGAAGGGATACATTAGCGAGTCCTTTAAATCATTTCCCTGCCCTCCCAAGTGTGGCTTTTGCCTGGCTCCCCTTAGGGCTGACAGCTGCTTGGCTATGCTATGCATGTCCTTTATGGAGAACCAATGTATTGGGTTGGGTTATAACAAATATTGCTTTAATTCTGAATGGATTAATTTGGGTCCATTCATCTCTTACCCTACCTTTATACTGTAATCATTACATGTATTATTAATATATCTACATAATTACAAACCCTGTAAAACAATGTTAGGAATTTTGCTTTAGGTAAGGGGGAAATTGTCATTTATATTCATCGAGATATTTACCATTTCTGATACTCTCTTTTTTTAAATCAATTTTTCTGATGAGGAATCAGTGGTAATTTAAAATGTTCTTAGATGTATTGTGTCGATTTTCTCTGGATGCCTTCAAAATCTCTTTATCTTTGATTTTCAGCAGCTTGACAGTGATATTGCGAGGCATGTTCTTCTTTACATTTATCCTGCTTGGGGCTTGCTGAGCTTCATGAATCTGTAAATTTGTATCCTTAGCCGTGTTTGGGAAATTTTGTCATTATTTATTTTTGCCTTATTTTTTTCTGAGACTCCAATTACTCATATGTTAGCCAGTTTGATATTGTTCTATAGGTTCCTGAGGCTCTATTTATTTTTAATCTTCTTTTCCTATCTGTTCTTTACATTGGATACTTTCTATGGATCTCCCTCCAGCTCACTGGCTCTTAGTAATGACTTAATGCCAAAAAACTGGAAAATATATATGAAATGGTCAAATTCCTTGAAAAACAAAACAGATAAACAAAAATAGAAAATCTGAATAGTTCATATTTATTTTTAAAATCAAATATGTAATAAAGAACTTTTCTATAAAGAAAGCTTCACTCCCAAGTGATTTCACTGGCTAATTCTTCCAACGATTTAAAGAAAATATAAGGAAAAACATGTACAAACTTTTTATTTGTTTTTATTTCAGTATATTATGAGGGTACAAACATTTTGGTTACATTTTTTATGTCTTTGCCTCACCCAAGCGAAGATTAGAGGCATGCCCTTCCCCTCTACAATGCTCACCGCGTCCCTTAGTTGTGAGTTTACCGCCCCCAACCCCTATTTCCCAACTCATTTATAAGGCAAGGATAACATTAATGCCAAAACATGACAGGGATGTTACAAGAAAAGAAAATTATTAGCCAATATGTCTCATAAATATAGACATAAAAATTCCAAACTTGATATTAGTGAACCAAATCCAGAAATATATATAAAAATAATATATTCCAGGTGTATAGTATATTCCAAGAATGCCAGTTTGGATTAACATTCAAAAATCAACCAGTGTAATTTACCATATATAGATAAAGGAGAAAAGCCATATAATTACCTCAGTAAATTTGAAAAGAAACATTTAATAAAATTCAACACTAAAACATGAGAGAAATCCTCAGACTAGGAATAGATGGGAACTTCTTTTACATAATAAGGGATTTTACAAAAAAAAAAAACCACACCACAAACTAGTGTCTTTTTTTGTTGTTGGTGCTAGGGGACAAGGTCTCACTCTGTTACCCAGGCTGGAGTGCCTGATCATAGCTCACTGCAGCCTCAAACTTCTGGGCTCAACTGATCCTTCTGGCTCAGCCTCTCAAGTAGCTGGGACTACAGGTACATGCCACCATGCCCGACTAATTTAAAAAAAAATTTTTTTTTAAGAGATGGGGTCTCACTATGTTGCCCAGGCTGGTCTTGAACTCCTAACCTCAAGCAATCCTCCTTCCTCAGCCTCCCAAAGTGGTGGAATTACAGGCATGAGCTATTGTATCCACCCTAAAACTGGTATCATTCTTAATGATGAAATATTAAATGCTTTCCTAAAAGGTGAAATATTGAATGCTTTCCTACTAAAGATAGGAGAAAGGCAAGGATGTTCTTTCTCACTACTTATCTTTAATACTGCACTAGAGGTTCTAGCCAATGGAACCAGGCAAGTAAAAGACATACAATTGTATACATTGGAAAGGAGGAATAAAACTGTCTTTACTTGCAGATGACGTGATTGTGTATATGGAAAATCTCAAAGAATCCGCAAGAAGTGAATTAAGGAGGTTGCAGGATGCAAGATCTATATACAAAAAATTATTGTATTTTTATATACTAGCAATGAACAACTGGGAAACAAAATTTTAAAATACCACTTATAATATCACAAAACATAAAATATTTAGTGATAAATCTAACAAAATATGCGCAAAATATTTATACTCAAACTCATGAGATATTGTTGAGCAAAATTGAAGGAGACTGAAATATATGAAGAGATAAACCATGTTCATGGATTGGAATATTTGGTACTGTTGAGACGTTGATTCTCCCTAAATTGATTTATAACTTTAATCTCAGTTGAAATCTAGAACAGTTGCCTTTCTGGTAGAAATTGACAAGATGATTCCAAAATTTATTTGGAAATACATAAGACCTTAAACAGCCAAAATAACCTAAAAAGGGCAAAGTTGCAGGATTTTTTTTTTTAATTTCAGAACTTTACAGGGGTTCAAATGTTTTGGTTATATGAAGTGATTTTGCACAGTTTGAGTCAAAGTTATAAGTGTGTCCGTCACCTATATAGGGTGCCTTGTACCTGTTAGATGTGAATTTACCTATCCCCTCCTCCGCCCTCCCACCTGCTTCATTTCTGTTGAATTTTTTGTCTGCTTTGTGAAAGATCAGATGGCAATATGAGGATGGTTTTATGTTTGGGTTCTCAGTCCTGTTCCATTGGTCTATGTCTCTGTTCTTGTGCCAGTACCATGCTGTTCTGGTTACTATAGCCTTGTAGTATAGCTTGAAGTCTGATAAAGTGATGCCTCCTGATTTGTTCTTTTTGCTTAAGGTTGCTTTGGCTATTCAGGGTCTTTTCTGGTTCCATATGAAACATAGAATTATTTTTTCTAGATCTGCAAAAATGGCGTTGGTATTTTAATGGGGATTACATTGAATCTGTAAATCACTTTGGGTAGTATAGACATTTTAATAATGTTGATTCTTTTGATCCATGAGCATGATATGTTCTTCCATTTGTTTACATCCTCTGCAGTTTTCTTCCTCAGTGTTTCGTGTTCTCCCTGTACAGGTCTTTCACCTCCTTGGTTAAATATATTCCTGGGTACTTTATTTTCTTTGTTGCTATTGTGGAAGGTATTGAGTCTTTGATTTGATTCTCAGCGTGATTGTCGTTGGTGTATAGGCATGCTACTGATTTGTGTACATTGATTTTGCTGAATTTATCTATCAATTCCAGGAGTCTCTTGGCAGAATCTTTGGGGGTTTTCTAGCTATAAGATCATATCATTGGCAAAGAGAAATAGTTTGACCTCTCCCTTCCCCACTTGGATACCTTTGATTTCCTTCCTTCTCTTACCTGATTACTCTGGCTAGGACTTCCAACAGTATGTTGAACAGAAATGGTGACAATGGGCAACCTTGTCTGGTTCCAGTTCTAAATGGGAATGCTTTCAATGCTTTCAATGATGTTGGCTGTGGGTTTGTCATATGTGGCTTTTATAATATTGAGGTATGTTCCATCTATGCCTATTTTCTTAAAAATTCTTATAAAAAGGTGCTGAATTATGTCACATGATTTTTCTGCATCTGTTGAGAGGATCAGATGGTTTTTGTTTCTGTTTCTGTTTATGTGGTGAATCACATTTATAGATATGCATATGTTGAACCATCCTTGCATCTCTGGGATGAAGCCCACTTGATCGTGGTGGATTACTTTTTTGATGTGCAGCTGAATTTAGTTTGCTAGGATTTTATTGAGAATTTTTGCATCTATATTCATAAGGGATATTGGCCTGTAGTTTTTTTTGTTGTTGTTGTATCATTTCATTAGTTTTGCTCTGACCTTAGTTATTTGTTTTCTTCTGCTGGGTTTGGGATTGATTTGCTCCTCCTTTTCTGATTTCTTGAGATGATTCATTAGCTTGTTGATTTGTGATCTTTCTGTCTTTTGAATGTAGGCATTTATGACTATAAATTTTCCTCTTATGATTGCTTTTGCTGAATCCCACAGATTTTGATAACTTGTGCCCCTTTTGTCACTTAGTTCAAAGAATCTTTTTATTTCCACCTTAATTTCCTCCTTGACCCAATACCTATTTAGCATTAGGTTGTTTAATTTCCATAACTTTGTGTAGAGTTGAGTGTTTCTGTTGGAATTGATTTCTAATTTTATTCCACTGTGGTCTGAGAAAATACATGTTATAATTTCTATTTTTTTAAATTTGTTGAGGCATGTTTTATGGCCTGGGATGTGATCAATCTTAGACAATGTTCCATGAGCTGATGAGAAGAACATATATTCAGTGGTCTTTGGATAGAATGTTCTGTAAATCTCTGTTAGGCCCATTTGTCCTAAAGTTCCATTTAAGTCCGTCGTTTCTTTCCTTATTTTGGGCTTGAAGGATCTGTCCAGTTCTGTCAGTGGGGTGTTGAATTCCCCGGCTATTATGATGCTACCATTTATCACTTTGTTTAGATCAAGTAGAGTTTGCTTTATGAATCTGGGTGCACCTGTGTTAGGTGCATTAATATTTAGGATTGTTGTATCTTCTTGTTGGATTGTTCCCTTCACCATTATATAATGACCATCTTTGTCTTTATGTTTGCTGATTTGAAGTCTATGTTATCTGATACAAGAATGGCTACACCAGCTTTTTTTTTTTGTTTTCCATTTGCATGGAATATTGTTTTCAATCCCTTCACCTTGAGTCTGAATGAGTCCTTGTGGGTTAGATGTGTTTATTGGAGACAGAAAATACTTGGCTTACATTTTTTTAATCTAGTCAGCCAGCCTATGTCTCGAGTAGGGAGTTCAAGCCATTCACATTTATTGAAAGAATTGAAAAGCAGGGTGGATTTCTGTTCATCCTGTTGAGTAGAACTTTATTGCTTTGCTTTACCTGTTGAGCCATTGTGGTATTCAGTCTCTGACCTTTAGCTTCTGGGTGATTTTACACTGCTGGATGTCTAATACAGTTCTGAGTACTTCTTGCAGGCAGGTCTGGTTTTGACACATTCCCTCAGTGTTTGCTTATCTGAGAAAGACTTCATTTCTCCCTCATATAAGAAATTTAGTTTTGCGGGATATAAAATTCTAGGCTAGCATTATTCTGTTTGAGAAGATTGAGAATGGGGCCCTAGTCCCTTTTGGCTTAAAGTCTACAGTTACTCTGATGGGTTTTCCTTTGTAAATTACCTGCTGCTTTCACCTTATGGCTTATAGGAGTGCCTCTTTCATATTTACTGTGGCCAGTCTAATGACTATGTGTCGTGGTGATTGCCTCTTCACAATCAATCTTCCAGGGGTCCTTTGAGTTTTTTGAACCTGGGTATCTAGATTTCTAGCAAGGAACAGGAAATTTTCTTTGATTATTTCCTCAAATATGTTTTCCAATTCTTGTGTATTTTATTCTTCACCCTCAGGGATTCCTATGATTCTTATGTTGGGACTCTGTAAAGAGGCCACTTCTTGTGGGTTTTGTTTGTTCCTCTTGTTTCTCAGATCTTTCTCTTTGACTGACTTTTTTAACTTAAAAGTGTTGTCTACAAAGTCTGAGATTCTTTCTTCTGCCTAAGCTAGCCTATTCTTAAGTCTTTCCACTGTGTTTTGTATTTCCTTGAGTGAATTTTTCCTTTCCAGAAGTTCTGTTTGATTTTTTTTAATAATTTGGTTTCCTAATTAAAATTTTCATTTATTTCCTACATTGCTTTTGTGGTTTCTTTGTGTTGGTTTTCTGTTTTCTCTTGTATTTCATTGAGCTTCCTTGCAATGCATATTCAAAATTCATCATCTGTCATTTTTGTTGATATCCATTGGTAGGGAGTAGTTGTTTTCTTTTGGAGGTTTCCTTTCACTCTGATTTTTGATGTTTCCAGGATTTTTTTGCTGATTCCTTCTCATCTGGGCTTGCAGTTGAGACCTGGGGGTGGTAGGCCCGGCTTATGGGCCTATCTCCATGTCCCTGAGCATTGATCCCTGAGTGTGCCATGGAGAGGAGTACTGGTCCTTAGTTGCCCACTGGATGTCCTAGCTGGTTTGGTGTACCTCTCAGGTTACCTCCAACCTGTTGTCTTCATCTCTTCTCAACACTGTGTACTGAGTTAGGCCCCTTAGCTTACTATTGATGATGGTGGGTGGTACTTGTGAGTGTGAATCAGCCACATCCTGTTTACTTGAGTTGGAAGATGCTGTTATGGGCTATATCGTTGTTCTCTCTGTCATTGGTTGATGTTTGTGTGATTGAGCCAGCTGCCAAGATGTTCTTTTGTGTCTGTGGTAGACTCTGGTCCCCCAGGTGGAGTACTTGAGTGCCCCAAGCTTTAGCAGGGACCCTGTAGCTCCCAGGGGGTTTCTTGATCTCTTCACCAAGGTCAGGGGAAGAGCAAGACAGTTGATTGCCACCCTCCAGGAACCTCCTTGTGTTCAGCTATCTGGAAGATCTCTGAACCCAGTGCTCTTGGGTTTTCGGGGAGGCTTCATTACATAGCCATGATTGACAACCATGTAGAAATGTGATTGAACAAGATGTGTATGATCTAAACCCAGCAAGGCCTTTTTGTTCCAATTCTTCCTGGCCTCCTCGTGTAGCATTCCTTCCTCCAGGGTATGAGGCAGGACCCTCTCTGGAATGAGGGTTTTTTGACCCACAATCAGATCAGAGTCCTGCCTTGGGCAGGTGAAAGTAGGATAGCAGAAGGTCAGAGAGGGAGATTCTATGTCCTGAGGCCTGCTCCTGAGGCCTAAAGTTCCCCAACATTATAACAAGGGCTATGGGAGTTATAAAATTCCATAGGAACTATGGGTGAAAACACATATATATATATCACATATATATAACATATATATCTCATATACACATTATATATATATATATATCTCATAACACCATAGATGGTAGACCCCAGTCTAAAAGCTAAACTGCGAAGCTCCTAGGAGAAAACATGAGAGACTGTCTTTCATCCCGGGGGTAGTCATAGATTTCTTAGAACACAGAAAACACTATTAAAAACTGATACAATGGGCTTCATAAAAATGAAACACATTTGCTCACTAAAAACATATTAAGAAAAGAAATAAGCAAACCACAGACAGGGAGAAAATATTTGCAGTAAATATTAATATATATGACAAAGGACTTGTATCCAGAGTATGGAGACAATTCCTACAACTCAATAAGGCAACCCAATTTTTAAAATGGTCATTAGACTTGAACAGATACTTCATCTAGGAAAACATATATAAGTAGTCAATAGGCATATGAAAAGATGCTCAACATTATTAGTCAAATAATGCAAATTAAGGCCACAAAGAGGTATCACTACATATTTTCTATAATGGCCAAAATTAAAGACTGGAAAATTCAAATATTGGCAAGGATATGAAACAACTGGACTTCTCCTACATTGCAGAATGCAGAATGGTACAGTTCTTTCAGAATACAGTTTGGCAATTACTTATAAAGTTAAGCATTCATTTACCATTTACTCAGCAATCCCAAATTCACAAAAAGATTTGTAGGATATATTTATAGCAGCTCTCTATATAAGCAGCCCCAAACTGGAAACAACTCAAATGTTCATTACCAGAATGGGTGAACAAATTGCAGTATATCCATACGATGGAGTACTACTTGGCAAGAGAAAAGGAATGAGTTGTTGATACATGAATGAATCTCAAAAACCTATGTTTCAATAGTGTGACAATCTACAAATATCTCAATAAAAATTTCAATTAAAAATGTTAAGCAAAAACAAATCAGACACAAAAGAGTGTATACTATATTCTTTTTCATTTACATGAAGTTTTAGAAAAGGCAAAACCCATTAATACTGAAAAAAATTAGAACAGTTGCTTCCCCCGGGATAAGAGAGTTCACTGGGTTGTGTCATGAAGGAACTTTCCAGGGAATTGACTTTCCAGGGAATTGTTCTATTTCTTTATTGTGGTGTTGGTTATATAGTTGTATGCATTTGTCAGAACTCATCAAACTGTACACTTGATATTTGTATATTCTACTATATGTAAATCATAGCTTCGTTAAAAAAAAAGACAGATATTTACATCTTTCTAAATTGCAAGTTAGATTTAACTTTCATTGACTCCATTCAAGACCCAGATCTTTATGTGAGTGACTTTTTAAAAGAAGTCTATATATTTGGAAGCTGATTTCTCTTCTTCTGCATGCTTTTTATTCCCTTCCTTTTTTCTTCTGAAAACCACAGGAATGTGAGAGAAGGTGGGTGACTAGTATCCGCAAAAGTATAGCAGAAAACTTGTCTCAGAATTTTGTCATTTGGACCTTGTGTAGGCCTGTAATTTGAATGTGTGACTCTAGAAATGGTTGCTATGGTGATAAACCACTTTACTTAAATAGCATGTATTTTACTCAAAATTCAGAGAAATGGTAACAGTTTCTAGTAATCATGCACTGGTATTAACTTGCAGGGATATGCCTGGAGCTTACAGGTTTTGCATCCATTATCACCAGATAAGTTCGTCAGGTTAAAGCTATGCTAGTGAGTAATGAAATATGTATATTTAGCCCAGTTTTCTTGTTACATAGCTCCCCTTGAACTTATGGAGCCCCCTTTTCAAGATTAATAATATGAGCTGGAGAAATCAGGCCAAGGGTACTGAATTACAAAAAGGTGAAACTGGAGGGAACCTTGTAAGGTCATCTTTTCCATCATTCTGCCTCCAGAACAACTGGCTATTCTTCAGCCATCCCAAATGGTACAGATTTGTCAAAGATGAAGAACAATCGAAATGCTGCTTGGGGCAGCCCCTGGTGTAACTAACCATCCTGACTGGAGCACTCAGCGATGCCATCTGGCTCCACAGTGCTGAAATCTGCCCCCTTCTTCATTTTGTAGATTTTGAATATATATCCTCTTATTCTTTATCTTTTGAGATTGAAGAGCTCTCTTCTAAAGAAACCTCCACCCTTAATCATATTAGTGGCTTGTCTGTAAACATTCTCTGGTCCCTTTATATCTCTTCAAGCTGTTTGCAATGTTTCAGGTGTGAACTCATCACAATTTTATATAAGGATAGAACATTTTTTCTTTGATTTCTAAGATGCCTTCTAATGATAGCCAGGTTTTCTTGACCACTGTGCAGTAGTACATCAGACAAGTATCTTAATCTTCAGAGAACAGTCTACAGTGATTTTTAGGCCCTCTGTTTTGTTGATAAATGGATGGCCAACAGTCTTATGATGATAATTTAGAATCTTGCCCCCAGAACTGAATATTGAAATTCCTCTGCCTCCCCTTTGTACAATCTTATGGGAGCTCATCATCTTCTATTTGCTTTTCATGACCTGGAAGATCTTACAGCCTTGGCAATTTCATTTTTCATTTCTCTGTTCTATTACTTACAAAACTATAAAATTGCATCAGTGACAGCATAGATCCCCGAGGAATCCCACTAGCTATGAGAGAAGAAAAGGAGAAGCCCCAAACTTAGATAATCTATAACCTAACAAAAGAAATCCCCGAAAAATTAAGATTTGTTCATGTTCCTAGATAAAGCCTGGAAGCTGGAATTTGCCTTGGCCATTTGTTTTCCAAGGAGATGAGAGGCTTGGTTCTTTGTGAAGAAAACTACAGTTCAGCCTGCAGGGTACAATAGTGGTCATTCTGCATCCATGTTCTATCTTTTCGATAGTTCTATCTTTTTGATAGTGAATAGTTTCGATGAGAGGGTATTTAAGAGGGGAGTCTCAGACTCTTTAGAAAAACTATTAGGAATCTGCTTCCTAAACAATGCCATCCTAAACTTAATGCAACTACAAGTTAGCTAAGAGAAATGTAAGGTACACACACAGTATTTTACAAGGTAAACCCATATGCATAGAAGCTTCTAAGCATTCTAAATATTTGCATAGAGGTAAGTAGATCTGCATTGATGTTACCAGGAAGTGAAGGAACAAATATCATGATTTGTTTCAGTGCAGCCAGTATTAGGCTGATTTGGGAGCTAAATTGAAATATGGCCAACTATATTAGTTTTAACATGTGTTAAAACCAAATTGAGGCCAGCTGCAGTGGCTCGTACCCGTAATTCCAGCACGTCAGGAGGCCAAGGCAGAAGAAGAAGGAGAATTGGTCAAGGAGAATTGCTTGAGGCCAGGAGTTTGAGAACAGCCTGGGCAACATAGTGAGACCCTGTCTCCACAAAAAATGAAAAAAAAAAAAATTAGCCAAGTGTGATGGCACATGCCTGTAGTCCCAGGTACTTGGGAGGCTAAGGCAGGATTGCTTGAACCCAGGAGTTCGAGGTTGCAGTAAGGGGTGATCATGCCACTGCACTCCATCCTGGGCTACACAAAGAGACCCTATTTCTAGAAACAAAAATAAAAACAAAACACACCAAATTGACAAATAAGAAAACAGGCACATTTATATGCTGCTGGTAAGAGTATAAGTTGGCACAACTTCAGTGGAAGGCAATATGGTGGTGTCTTTCAAAATTATAAATCCATATACAATCTGACCCAGGAATTCCACTTTTAAAATACATATCCTGTAGATACACTTACGCATATGCAAAATGGCACAAGTACAAGACTATTGACAGCAATGCTATTTGTACCAGCAAAAGACTGGAAAAAACCTGAATATTCATTGTGAAGGGACTGACTAAATAAGTTATATCTAAACAAGAGAATACTGCACGGCCAGAAAAAAGAATAAGGACTTTTTTATGAATCGACATGGAATGATCTTCAGGATAATCGTTAGTTAAGAAAACATCAAGATGTAAAAGAGTTTTTACAGTTGGCTACATTTGTGTAAAAAAAGGAGAAGAAAGCATGTTGATAGGTTAGATTGAACCATCTGAAATTGTCATTATTAGACTGATTTTGACCTGCAGCCAAAGGAAATGACAATGGAATGATAATCAATTTCATTTGATTCCATCTAATATTTGCTTGAGGATGCATAAGATTTCTCTGGAAGTGGACACTGTAAATTGACAATATTGGTTGTCTTTTATGGGTAGAGTTGAGTTAACTAGGGGGCAAGGAGGTATTTTGAACATTGCGAATATTAAATCATGGGAATATCTCACCTATTTAAGAAATCACTAAAGTTATAAATAAATGTGGCTGAGGAATATAATTTTCTTATCTTGCTGTAGAATGAAATAGAAAACATCATGTTTCTACACCAAAGCAACTAAACATTTTGGTTTAGTTTTCTTTTCTTTTTCCTTCCACTTTGCCAGCATATTCTGATAATGATCTTTAGATATTGTATCCAAGAAGAAAATACCAGAGCCTGTAGAGATTTTGGAAAAAAGAAAAAAAAAAAAACCTACATCACTAATCCTGTCCACAGAGACTGAGTATTTTTTCCTGGTGACTGCAACTTCTGAGTCTACTTTAATGACTTCAGTACATTAACAAATGGAACAGTGAGAAAGAATAGAAACATCAAGCCAGATATGAATATGAGCACATTAAAAAGAAAATGACTGAATCTCTATCCCTAGTCTATGGAATATTGGTTGTAGTGGACATGTTAAAAAACATTTCCGTAACTACTTGGATGATAACTCACAATCAAAGTAGAAATGTCAAAAGAGAGAAGGTTACACTTAGATTCACCTTTTAATAGGATTTGTGTGTAAAGTTAATTAAATTTTATGAATTGAAATTTTCAAGATAGATTCTGTATCTTAGGGACCAGAACTATACTAAGCAAAGCAACTTGTCCTCAGCCAGATACTAGAACATCAGGGATGTCGCATCCTCACCTTCCTGCTGAACATAAGGAGTTTTCAATAAGAGAATACAAACTGTATTAATGAATGCTGAAGAATTTTTTAACATTTTCTACTTCTTAAAAGATTACACAGAGAAGCAACCCAGAAGTTTCCTTGGGGTGTGGGGAAACTAGAGAAAATAACCTTTTTACATTTCAAATTTTATGCAATTTTTCAAGGTTCAAAATGATTTTTAAGTATTACCTGCTCAAGAATTAGCGTACCCTTTTATAAAATCAGGCACAAGTGATGATCTGAGAAGGCACACATTTAAGGGCTGTCTCCAATAAGCAAACATCAGGTAGATGTTTTCTTTCTTGAAATACAGGTACCAAAAAGTGTAAATGCCCCGGGAAGTCATGTATTCATTGGGTAATATACATTAAGTGGCTGCCACTGGATATAAAACATGGTCATTGCATCGTAAGAGCCTGAATGATCAAAGAAACACCAGATTCATTTGGGTTACGTGTAATCTCGTCACATTCTTTGAAAACTGTTAACCTGATTATTAACCCGTATGTACTGCAACTTTCAGTTTACCTGAGTATTAAACTTGTGAGCCCTTTCCCAGATCGTTCTGTGTAAATGAGAGCTTGCTGCATCTCCACCCTGTGTCTTGGCCCCTGTCCTCCTTTGTAGGTATCAAAGACATTCTCTGCTCTTTTGGAACTCTATGCTCAGCTTCATTTAATTAAGAGTGATCACTTTTAAAATGGGCCTAAGGTAAAAATGGACTCTGCTTTCCTCATGACAGCAAGATTTGAGACCACTTCCTCCTCTACCGTGGAGTGAGGTGACCTAAGAAAATGCAAGTGACTGTTAAATCCCATCTGCTTGTTTCATACTTTAAAGCCCATGAAGTACTTTCATGGCCACCCCTGAAGTACAGTCTTGTGATAACCCCTTGTAGTAAATGTGCAAATATTATTTTTCCTAATTTTTAACAGAAATTGAGACTCGAAGAGGTCTACAGACCTGCCCACGTAGTGTGACTGGAATTAGCAGCCAGTCTCTGGAATTAATGCAGAAGAATGATGAGAAAGAGGGTGCAGGCTGTATGCAGCCACTCTGTGCCCAGCTTGGAAAGAGTAATCACAGTGTACTTGTCAGGGTATCCATACATTTGTCAAGCTGGTGTAGAAATCTCTAAGGATGAAATGAGATGAGTACAAGTATGTCCAAGTGCACTTCCCTGTATAAATGTTACCAGATATTTACTTTGATTTTGCATGGCAGAGATTTTTAAATTGGGCCCGTGCGGTCTGCTCCACACCAAACACTAAGCAATTCAGTTGGCTTGAAGGTACAAAAGGAGCTTTCTTTGGCGTTTAATAATTTTACAATGAGAGTCGTTTATATTCCATATCTAGAGAATGCCCACCTTGCAAATGCTGGAAAACTTTGTGGTTCCCTGCTTCTTTGAACTGGTGTGTGTTACTTGGTGTCTGAAAATTAATCCAGGACTTTCCTTTTATTTGTAGTCCACTTCTGAAACGTTTCCTGCGACCAGTAAGAAGGTAGATGTGGACAACGTTGGCCTGTGCTATTCAAATTTCGCATCTAGCAGAGCCCTTCCAGTTGAACTCAAGGGAGAAACAGAGAAAACCCCTATGACTTCAAGCCAAGGAACAGTAGCCAAAGGCACTGCTAAATCCACGGCCCCGTCTAGAACCAAAAAGAAACCCTAAGGTTCTCTCCAGTGCTGGACAGTACAGAAACAAGACTGCTCTTATTAGCACTAAAGTGAGGGGAGAGAAGGGAAGAGGACAGCACTGTGCCGAGCTCGTAGCCTTTTAGCTCTGCTGAGCCCTGCCATGTGTTTGCAGATTAAAATTGAAGCTAGTTATCACCAAAGCAGTGTAAACTGCACATGGTATTAAAGGACAGCCACCAAGAGGCTTGGCAGTGGGCTGCGGCTGACATCAACTCAAGATGTTGTTTAGATGCCCTCTATGCAAGCCTGTGGGAATACTTGCTCAGTTTTACTTCAAATTCTTATATTTAGGCACAATTATTTATAGGGGAAAACAAGAGGCCAAATTTGGTAATGGAGGTTCCAAATAATTATGTGCACTTTGCACTAGAAGACTTTGTTAGAAAATTAATTACTAATAAACTTGCCATAGGCATTACAGCAGAAGTGCTTCAGTCATTCACATGTGTTCTTATGATTTTAGATTGCTATAGATTAAGACAACTTTAAGCATAGAAAAATAGGAAATTTTGTAACTGTTTGCCATTAACTTGCTGCTAAATTCCCAATGTATTGATTAACTCAATAAAAAACAGATGTTACCCATGCATATTAATTTTTATATTAACAAGACATGAATATAATAAGGTCCTCTAATACATTATGCAAATTATGAGCTTGGCCTGCTGCTGAGGTGGTGGGCACACATCTTTGGGGAAGATCATGAGGCTGGATACAGAGGAAAATGCATCATTACTCTTAGCATTATAGGAGTCTCCTTTCCACCTGCCACTCAAAGTCAAACTGGGTGAATAGATGCCTTCACAAGCAAATTCTAAAGAAACAATTTGCAATTGCTTTTACTTTTATAAAGTAGGAACCTAGCATCATTCCAAACCCCCATGGAATATCAGTTAGGGCTCCAAAATGACCCATTCCTGGCCAGCTGAGCACGTACTAGTTGTATTTAAATCTACTCAGTGGCTAAATGTAGTACATGTGCTTCTTACAGTTAATTTGGAGACACTTGTGGTTCTGAATGGGTCAAAGTAACACAGGCTTGTGGTGGCCTGGCTCAGTGGTTCTGCCAGTATTAGTACCTTCAGTACACTTCTCTTGGGGGAACCTGCTGGCCAAAGCATATTTAGTATAAATTGTCTATTTTGTTTTACATTGGAGTTGACATAGCTTCTTCAAGGTCTTTCTCCCTTCTTGATTATTATTTCCAGTTCTAGCAAGAGCCCATAAACCATATCCTGAGCTCAAAGCTTTCTCTCAGGGTTTAGTGAGCCAGTCTTTAAAGAGTGTGTTCTCTTCACCTGATGAGAATCCTAGCCTCATTAGCCAAGTGGAAGTTTCTCTTCCCTGGTAGTATTCTCGGAGTCAGAGGTGAGAGCTGCATTTCTGTCATCTCTGGCAGGGAAGAGCAGGGACTAGTGCTTGATGGAGGCTTAGTCACTGCTGGTCTCTGTGCAGAAAAGTCAACCAGGACAGGGGCTTTGATTCTGCCTAGTCCCTGGGCCTGAAAATGGAATATTCCCTATATTCAAAATGTTCACTCTTTCGCAATGATGTTGTCTTTTGGGATTAGAAGATTCTGTTCTTAAATGTAGTACTGTCCACATTTCTCTTGGCCCTAAAAATTAGCGATTCTGCTCAGTAAGCTTAAGCAAAGATCCGTAACTGACTACTAACACAAAAGTAAAGTCATTTTATAACATTTCAGTTCTTCCTACCATAAGGTGCATTTTGTTAGTGCTCCTCTGTCTAGACCTTCATTTTATTTGTATAGTATCATTGTGATAGGAATTTAGCTCACTCTCTATAGAGAGAATTTCCGTATTATTTTTGTTATTTGTATGGAACACACTTGGACAAGGCCATGTCTGAGCTCTGTTTTCCAACTGATGTACCTCTTTAATGTCTGGGGATACGTGGCCTTACTGTCTCCATTTGCTTTCACAGCTATGAAGAAAGTAGCTCTTCCATGTCAGACTGACTTTCAGTGACCAATAGGCCAACTCCAAGCATCAATAACAGTCACTCTGACACCTCCTGTGCTCCATGGCATGGAGAGCTGGGCTTTGCTATGACCCAGAGGGACATACTCTGTCTAGGACAGGACAGAGGACGTATTATTTCCAAGGAATGCAAATAGCGATGAGCCCTCCCACTTGAATAACAGATGAGGCAGGGCAGGCAGAATATGATAAAAGAGGTAAATGCAGGCTTGGAGCCGGAGACAAGTTCAGCTGAGAAGAATAGAAGATGATATCAGAGAAGGGCTTAAATCAGAGAAGAAAGGAAAATGGGTTGGGAGGTGCATGAAACAAAATTAAAACAAAGTATAATTAATAAAGAAAATTGGATGGCAACATGTGATTCTGCCAAAACCAAAAGCAGGAGTCAGAGGAGGGAAACACTGCTCCAGGCCAGTGTGGGGGAAAATTGGGCCCCTGCCGTGGCCTGTACACAGGCAAAGCTAGATAGAGATGCAGGCTGGAGAAACAAAGACCTAGGGACACAGAAGCAGAGAGAGGCTGTGATTTGAAGAGCTGGCCACAGAATAGTCCTTACATTTTGAGTAGAAATATTTGTGTGGTGTTGGGGAGGGGGGAAGGATAAAAAAATAAAAACATTTTGTGCTTATCACTGAAATGCTTCGTTTAAATAATTCTATTTGACTCCAAAATGTAAGTTCCAGGTTGGACAGATCAAAAGCAGCCAGTCTTGAAAATGAAGCTTTTTAAATTCGAGCCCTGCTCTTGGAATAGAGAATAAAGGCTTTGTTCAAACATGCATTCCCGGCAGTAAGCAGAGCTTTGAAATTGTCCAGGGAAGTTGTGTCTTGTAATGGCTTCACTTGGCTAGAGACCAAGGAGCTGTGGCCTCTGGGGAGTGACCCTGGCTGGGTATTTTCCATCTGCCCCTCCAGAACCCCTTTGCCTACTCGGCCCTCTGTACCCAGAGAGGATGATTTTCAGGGACTGCCTTAACAGGGTCCCTTGGCTTCTGGATTTGTTGGGATTCTGTCAACAGATGCACTGATGGGAGATCAGATGGTGGGAAAGTGAGGTCCACACGTGGATTCCCCAGTGCCCATCATGCCAGGCTGCAGAGCGTTCCTGCCATCTCCCTCTGTGGGCTGTGGCTCCCGCCAGGCAGTGTCTTACAGCTGTGTTCCCCGCAGGCCCAGACCAGCCTGAGGCCTTGGTGCATTATGTCTTCCTTTGCGGGTTCCCCTGGACTCTGTCAGCACCTTTGCAGATAGTCTCCTGGGTAAACTTTCAACGTCCCCATCTGAGTGTACTGTCTGTCTTCTAGTGTGACACAAAGTGATTCGGACCCTTTCCTGATCAGTTCTGCATTGTCTTTGACCCAGGACAGTTTTGTCTCTGGTTGCCAGTCTCCTACCAAAGTCAAAAGTGAAGAGTAGGAGGCCTAAATGAGTTAGTTCTTCCTGAAAAAGTGACGCTCCCAGGTGGTCACTCGGGGTTAGGGGAGCGAGTGACCGGGGAGATGTTCCTGTGGTTGGGACCTAGGCTGAGCGAGATAAATCTGTCATTGCCCAGCCGAATCTGAAATCTGGAATTGTCTGGACTCAGAAGGTTTGGGAGCCTAAAGAAAGCAACCTTATTTGGAACAGCCGAGAGGCCCCAGAGGGGAGCTGCCCCTCGCCGCTGGCGAAGGCACCGGCAGGGCAGCCAGGGCACCCGGGGAGCCCAGGAAGCACCGGCAACCTGAAGGCAAGACGGCTGCCCGCGCTCTGTGCTCACTTCATCTCTATGAGCACTAAAATCACTTTATAAAGGCATTTTAAAGTAAAATTTTCACTATTCAAAGGTGTCACATATTTCAGTTTTACTCTTCAGGATCCTGTATTTTCTGGGTGAGCTGGCTGAGAACCGATTTTGATTTCTGTTCAGTACATTGTCACCACTTAATTCTCATTGTTGAGCCAATTTTCTTTGCTTTTGTTCTTCAAAGGGAGGCCATATTCAGTGGCTGTCTTGCATTTTCTGTGGCTGCCTTCCTCAGTCCGGAGTACAATCAACTCAACCCCGTTCTCACTGTGTCTGTTCTCCACATTTCCCTGAGTTATCTGGAGCAGCCCTCGGAGGAGCGGTGGGGTTTCCCACCACTGCCCACTGGGAGGATTAATAGGGTCACTGCAGTGTCACACTGCAATCTTAGAGACCTGTGAACACAGGGGAAGACCTCGGAGGACCTCCTCCCCAAAACACACAGCGGTTCCTGGCCTAGCCCACAGGACAAGGCCACAGGACAGGGCCACAGGACAAGGCCACAGGACAGGGCCACAGGTGCAGCGAAGCCCCTCCCCCGAGTCCGGACTCCTGGCGGGCCCCCCCCAACTGCATTCCGCAGCATCTTCAGACCATATCCGTGGCATTGACTCAGAGGTCACAGAAGTCTCCTGTCCTTAGGGGACTAAAACCTCTCTGTGGGCAAGATCCCGACACCAAGCTACTGTTTAGAAAGCCTCGCCTCATCAGCACAGAAGGCTGACTCCATCCCCAGGAGCAACTGCCAGGGCAGGGAGTCGCGTTCCCTGACTGACAACAGCGAGGCGCAGGGGACGGAAGACGGAGGGCGACTGAGATACTCCCCTGACCCTGAGGAAGAAGCTGAGCCGTGCTTGGGGGTGGCAGCCACTATGTCCTGGCTCAACCACTGGTGTACGGTGAGTTTACTGGAATCAAAGTCCCCTGGGAAGCTGGACTTCGAACTACATTAGTGGAGGGGATCTCTGTCCTTTAGCTAAAGCCTCTATTCAGAGTCATGATGGAGTAATAGCAACACTTACAGAGCACTCGCCACGTGCCGGACACCCTTCGAAGCCTTTATGTGTATTAATTCTTTTAATCCTGTAAGGAACTATGAAGCTTGGTACTATTATTATTTCTACGGAGGAATACATTGAGTGAGGCACAGAGTGATTAAGAATTTTGTCCAAGGTCACACAGCTAAGAAGTAGCAGAACCAAGATTTGAACCCAGGTCTGGGCTCAGTTGTGTCACTGTCATACTACATGCCTCTCAATACATTTGTGGTTTTTTTCCCTGCTGTTTAGGCCTGGATTGCTATAAAGTATGACCCTAGAGGTTCAAAAGGCTAAGTGGCTCATGAACGCATCTGTCTCCCAGCAAGGAGCTAGAGTGGTAATTGAGGCAAGTTTGGGGCTTGAGGTTTCAGGAGGGAGTGGGATTATTTTGCATGTTGACAAATGTGGGTAAGACCAACCACACCACAGCAGAGAAAGCTGCAATCTGAAGGAGGACTCTGCATGATAAAAATAAATTCTCAGTGCTTTAACTGGTCATCGTCTGGAGCAGTCTTTAGAAGCCTTTGAATATGTTTTTGACCAAAAAGAGAATTCACATGGACAGTCCTTTCTGTGCAGACGACAGATTGATGCTTACCAGGAGCGACATGCTGTAATTCCCCTCGCAGGGCAGGTGGGGGTTAGGAATCACTGTGATGTTTCGATTTCCCGTCTTTCTTTATCGGTAGCATGGGTAGCCATGCAGCTGGGCAGGTGGAGTTCGGAAGTCAGCTGCTGGCGCGGTTCCCCGCCTCCCTGTCTCGCGTACCTCTAGCTTTTGCCATTGCCACTGCTTTAGGATAAATGTTAGGCTCGGGGATGTTTTTTCCCTGGTGTACGGACAGCATCCTGGTTCAGGGAGCATATGTTTCTGTAGGCTTAGGCCCATCCTGTGGCACAGGACAGGGGAGACTTCTGCTCTGGGATGAAGCCAGCAGCCAAGGAAGGCACTGGCTCCCCTGGGCTGCCCCCCTCTCGGTCGTCTGCCTGCTAGTTGGTCCCAGGAGAAGACAGGCAGTTCTTATGTGGGATCCTTATTGCTATTTCGGAACTTTGGAAGAAAAGGCTTCTAGTGGGAAAGCTCCCCACAACCCATTCAAATGGGTAATTTTTTACAAGAGTTGTTTTTCTTCCAGAAGCAGTTACCTGGTTGTAGCTTCACAACTACAGAATTCACATAGCAAAACTACAGAACTTAGTCACAAGACCTTGGCCATTCAGCCACTTAAGTTTCCTATTAACCTTCTGCTTACTGACTTTTTATACCCGCCCATGACCATGAACCATTGTTATATGTCCCAGCCCATGTGAAAACTTGGCAGAAATGCCTTACGTACAGTACGTTCTGATTGCTTGGATGGGAACAACAGTCTGACCACTACCAAAACCTTCTCCAAGATGATCAGCCTCAGAACCTGTGGCACCAGAATGAAGAACACCAAGTTGCACAGGGAGGATTCATCAAGTAGAAATGGACTGAGAGACTCGGTCGTTCATTCAAGAAATAGTTATTGACCAACTACCCTGTACCGGGCACTGGTAGGCACTGGACATAAAACGAAGTGAAAGACAGTCAAGGTCATTGCTCAACTTGAGGTGCTTGGAGTCTTGGGGGTGCTGGAGCAGATGATGGCAGATACAGAAATGTAAAATGATTATATATTGTGATTTGAGCTAGGAAGGATCTTTAGAGAGTGCATTAATAGAGAATAATAGAGTAGCAACCCTCTTCGAGAGCCTTTCTGAGGAAGCTTGAAAGCTAAAGAGAAGACAACCATGAGAACAGCCCACAGAAGAATGTTTTGGGCAGAGGGACAGGGAAAGAGCTTGATGCCTTTTAGGACTTGGTACAAAGGCCAGGATAGTGGGGGAAGGAGACAAGCAGGGGCCAGGCTCTTCAGGACCTTGGGGGCCACAGGGAAGAAACCCATTTATTCTAAATGCATGGGAAGTCATTGGCAGGTTTCAGCTGGGGAATGACATCTGATCATGTGTTTAAAGGATCACTCTGTCTTCTGTGTAATGAGTGACCCAATGTGGAGCAAAAGGGGAGGCAGCGAGATTGGTTGGAGGCCATTGAATACGACGGTGGCAGAGAAGACGGAGAGAAATGGGTTGATATGAAATATGTTTCGGAGATAGAATTGATAGGATCCAATGATGGGTTCGATGTGACAAGTGAAGAAAAGTGAGGGGAGGGGGCCAAGAATGACTTTTGCTTTAGTAACCAAACTGATGGCAGCTTCGCTTACTGGGGAAGCCACGCTGGGGTTGGCGGTGGAGGGAAGGGTTCTAGCTGGTCACATTAAGCGTGAGATGCCTGTCGGAGCTCGCAGTGGAGTTGCCTACTTGAGATAGATTTAAAGGTTGGAGTGGATCAAGGTGGATGGAGAGAGGAGAAAAGAGGCCTGGGTGGCGGTTAGGGGAGATGTGAAGAGAGATGAGCTCATAGTGAAATTGTGCCGGGGCTTCGCAGAGCCCAGGGCCCCGGGGAGACCCGGCTGTCGAGGCACCATCTTGGCCCACACAGCAACTCTGTCTCCTTCACTCCAGGACTGGGCAGTGACCGTACTTCGACAAAAACAAGGATGAGAATGGAGTGCAATGACATGAAGTGCTGTTTGGAGAAATCCTCCTGGGAGATGTGGCCAGACCCCCTTGTAGTCTGATTAATTGAAACTGAACAGTGATGGGTAACAAGCCCTCGGCAGCTAAATCGTGACTCTGTAGCCTCCCATTAGCAAAGGGCCCAGACCAGATACTTTCCCGAAACCCAAATTTGCAGAATCATAGAATGTCCAGACTGTTCCTTCAGCACCCTCTCCTCCCCCAGCACGGGGGTCTCCAGCCACCTCCAGGCACTCCCTCTCCTGATGACTGGCTTCCTGGGGGGTCCCCACCTCCCCAGGAAGATGAATTCCACTCTGGAAGCACACAAAGTGCTAGAAAATTCTTCATTTTAATTGACGCCTGCTGTTCACTGGCCCTTCTGGGACTATTTAGAGGCTGCTCCTGCCCCTCATCCTAGTTAGTCTGGGTCTTTTTCCACACTGAACCAGGCCTCCACATGTGGTCGTCACCCCCAGTCCTTGGACACCATGCCCCTGTCACCGTGGCCCATTGTGTTCCTGTTAACAGGGATGCGTGGGCAATCTGGTTTGAGTTTACTAGGACAGGCTTTAATGACAATGCATCCCTGAAGCACAGTTATTTTCCTATCCACGTCCTTGTGGCAGACTCTCAATGACCGCTAAAGAGCCCTTTCGCAGTGCCATGCCACAGGGAGCAGCGGAGAGTGTCACATGGACGTGCCTGGTTGGGTCTGAGTCACGGAGCTGAGATTACCCAGGAAGACAGACTCATTTTCCTTAAGTGTCTGTCTTGCTAATTACCCACTGAAATATAGGGAGAGGGAGGAAGGCACAAACCGAATTACAGACCTGCTTGCCAGAGAACGCATTAGTGGCTTAGCTACTGCTGGATGGGTGGTGGGAAGCAGAGGAGAAGCTTGGCAACCTCAGACTGGGCCTGTCCTGGGCCCTCCAAACAGGACCAGCACCGGGTGTCGGCCGTGTTATCTGTTTCTGCATAATCTGTATGTCCCCAACCCCTGCCAGGCACCCGGGAGCACATTAGCATCTATGCCCGAATTACACGGCTCTCAGCCCTCTCCCCATGTTTCTAGCAGGAATCTGCTTTTTCAAGGAAGATTCTGGGCCTCCCTCCCCCAAACATCTCTGAGAATTCCCAGGGCTGCTCACCCATGTCCTTGCCCACCTGTGGCTCTGCCTGGAGCAGAGGCTCAGATGTGCGGCTCAGATGTCCTCGCCCCTCACGTTTATTTCCAGGGCTTCTGCTTCCCCACGACCGTGCAGCTTCTGGCGACTGTGGCTGCTGCTGCCCAGCAAGATGCCATTTGTCCAGAGCGATGAAAGCCAGGCCCAAATCCCAGGTGTCCACCTGGACACGGCCCTGCACAGCAGCCCAGGCCCTCGGATCCTCTCGGGTTCTTTGCGGCAGGGCGTCCCCTCCAGGGCCTGGGCTCATGAAGTGGAGTGGACATGGGCGGCGAGGGAGTGCCGGGTGCGTGTGGGAGCAGGCGGGAGCGTGCGGGAAGGGGTGTTGTGAGAAAGGCACGTGTGCATTGCGGTTACAGAAGGATGTGGGTGGGGAAGGCCCCTCAGAGAGGCCTTCCCTGGCCCCACTCCTGGGTGTAAGAAGCCGCCCAGGTAATCCTGCCGTGCAGCGGGTCTGCTTCCTAGCTGGGCCCCAAAGTAAAGGGATTCGCAGGCTATTTCCAAATTCCCAGGAGCATACTGGGAAAGCATATCTGTGTGGCTCGGGCCATTTCATCAGGCCAAGTTTTTGGGTGACAAAATCTTTCAAGACACAGAGCCCGTAAAAGAAATAAGGAAAGGCATCCCTGGAGGTGCAAAGGGTAGGATGTAGGCCAACCCCTCACTGCACGGCAAGGCGCGGGGAAAGGCATGTTCTGGCTGCTTGGTGCCAGCTGGAGCAGAGCCAGGCAGGGCACCAGCTGGAAGTGGACACTGGACGCTAGGTGGTCTCTCAGGGATCTGCATTCCGGATGTCCCCTGTGGGGAAACCTTGATCCCTCCTTCAGGGGTGGGGCAGGCACCACACCCCAGTGGCTGTCCCACCCCATTCTCCAAGGTCAGCAGAAGGAGCCTCATCCTCAGCCATGGCAAAGGGGACAAGGGGCAGGCTGGGGGTTCTCAGCCGGCCTGGATTTCTCAGAACACCCCTCATCGGTCACATAGAGGTCCCCATCACTGCTTTTGGGAGGTGAGGGATTTAAAATGAGGTGTGTCATAATAGGCCAGTTTTTAGGGCAGGATTTGTTAGAGAACAGGATGGAGACTGAAGGGTCTGCAGTGGCCCCTCCCTGGGCATCGGGACAGCAGCTTCAACCCTGAGACTGTCAGGGTTAATGCAGACATCGTCTCTAGCTTCTAGCTTTTGCTTTGGCTGTGACATGGTTGAAGGAGAGTGGAGGATTTTACGAGGTGCACGGGGGCACAGTCAACTTACTGGTTTTGACTAATGGACCATCTCAAGCTAGATACAGGACACCAGGAAGAGGGAACTGACACTAGGAAAACAGCTTGAGATTCTGCTTATGAAGTCGCGCGGCTGGGGCAGCCGCCACAGAGGAGCCTTTCCTGCCTGCTCGGACTTTTGGGAACTTCAGGTTTCAGGCTACACCAGGGATGGCTGGAGCCAACACGTGGCAGCTGGAAGATGCGATTTCACTTGTTTAAAAGAAACGCAGAATCAAAGCTGCCGGGACAAGGCTTTACTGCAAATGCTTCTCCGCTTGCAGAGATCAGAGCTGATGGAGAAGGGGCACAGGCAGGACGGCAGGAAGGAGACCTCGGAGAGCCAAATCCCATTTCCAGCTTCTTGCCTTCTCCTGGCTGGGGCTGCAGGTTCCAAATACCCAACCCATATGCCCTGCCCAGTGTGCACCTGAGAACCACGTGTGTGGTGTGTGCAACATCTGCAGGGGACAGAGCGGAGCCTGCCCATGTGACAAGCTCAGGCACACCTTAAGTCATACTCACTTCTGCCCCCTTCTGTGCAGGACCCGGATTCCCAAGGCTCAACCAAGACTCCTGTTTCCAAGAGCCCTGCCCTACCGGCTGTTGCTCAGTGGTGCCTGGGTTGGAACCACAGCTCTGACCTGCTCATTCCCCTGGGGTTTCTTGGAATGCTCCATGGGTGGTCGGCTCAGGAAGGAAGGAAGGAAGGAAAGGAGGAAGCCTGGGAACCCATCTGTCCTGTGGAAGTCTGGATATCTAAGTAGCCCAAGTGCCTGGGGAATAGGTTATGTTCTCCAGGCTGGATTTCCCAAGTCTCCTGACTAGGACCCCTGAACCCCAAAGCTCAATGACCTGCATCCACTTTCTAAGGAAAAAGAATTTACAAATAAGTTAGTTGCAGACAATTTGCTGCTGGTGGCATGTGTGAACTGCTTAGATATTATTAAGGAATATAGGCTAAAATACTTAAAACAATTCTCTGTTACTTGAAAATCGTCGAGTAGTTCTATTATTTTGACCTTGATCATGTATGGCTAGTTACTTAAGTAACACCAATGCTAGGAGCATGTCGTCAGTACTGAGTCTCTCTGTGCCAAGCAATGGGGAGAGGAAGTGGTAAGTAATGTATACCCATATGGATGTTTCCCATCTGAACCAACATGAATGTCTACCTTAAAAGCTAGTTGTTGGAAACTTACACATTGGAGACCCTATTATTGCAAATAAGTGTCATTACATGTTGTAGGGTTAACCAACAAGCAACTAAATTGCTAATGATGAAGCTAAATTAACAGTAGTCTGTAGTTAAAAGGCAAGAATAGCAGCTAATTAAAACCACGATCACTCAGGATGGCATCTCTTCAAACTCTGCAAATGTGCATTTCTGTGGGAGCTCTGCAACTTTAGTGCTGCCAGACTTTTTAGGAGGGCTTGGCATCAGAATCCTCTGGAAACACATTAATAAATTTAGTCTATGTTACATGATGGAGAAAATGTTATTTGTTAAAATTCCTCCCAGGAAGGGAACAAGACTTGCCGTAAACTATGGGTCCTCGGGCTAGAAGATGAGGCAGCCAACAGGCCTGAATCTGGGTGGCGCTGTTGGGGGAGAGGTGGGTGGGGAGCACATGTCTACTGCTCTGGGAGAGAAAGCAAGGGAGGAACAGCGAGATGGCTGAAACCCTCCATTTGCAACGTGACCTTTCTGTGTGAACATCCCTGTTACGGGCTAAATGCTTATGTCCCCCCAAAATTCAAGTGTTAAAGCCCCAGCCTCCACTGTGACTATATCTGGAGGTAGGGTCTTTACGGAGGTTATTAAGATTAAACGAGGTCATAAGGGTGGGGCCCTGCTATAATAGGATTAGTGTCCTTTTAAGAAGAGGCACCAGAGCCTTCTCATACTCCCATATAATCTCTCTCTCTCTCTCTCTCTCTCTCTGTCTCTCTCTGTCTCTCTCTGTCTCTCTCTCTCTTCCTCTGCCATATAGGACATAGTGAGAAGGTGCCCATCTGCAAGCTAGGGAGAGAGCCCTCACCAGAAACTGAACCCTGTGGGACCTTGATCTTGGACTTTCCAGCCTCTAGAACTGTGAGAAAATTAATTTCTGTTGTTGAAGCCACTTAGTCTGTGTTATTTTGCTTTGCAGCCCAAGCAGATGAAGACAAGTCCCTACCCCTACAGTACCCCCACCTCCCAATTCACAAAGTGCCTGAGCACAAGGGGCTTGGGGGTGGCTGGGCTCTGTGCTCTGATTGGCCCTTGGGTGAGCTCAGGAGGACTGGAGAGCGGGGGAGAGGTGTTGGGAGCTCAGAGGCAGAGAGAAGCACCAAAGTCAGCCTGGGCAACTCCGACTCATTGAGCCACAGCTCTGGACTCCCACACAGGCTGCGTAACTGGATTTGGAGGCAGCAGGGCCCTCAGCTGACAGCTGGGAGACAGGCATAAGTGTCGGGTTAATAACAATCTGGTGCTTACATAACTGGGTATTGGTAAGGAGGCCTGAGATGGAGGAAGACAGGGAAGAGCAGGAGCTGCACGTGGTTATGGCTGAGAGCCCAGGAAAGCGCCTGCCTATGTGGACTGGGGGTCAGAGGCAGGAGGAACCCCCAAGCCCCTGAAGCTGCAGCCACAACCCCCTCTTTGAGAACCACTGCTCAAAGGCAGGAGTTCTGGGAGGTACCCCAGGAGGTCACCAGCTGGGATTTTTCCAGCTCAGCTGTGCTCTTCCAGCGGCCCTGGACCCCTCAACCTGCAGCCTGGGCCTCAGTCACTGGGATGAGCCCCCTGTGCAGAGGATCTGCCTGTGGCTGGGTCTGTCCCACAGGCAGTGGAGCCAGTGTCACCTGGTGATGCTGCTGAGGATGGGTAGAGCCTTCTGGGCCTGAGACCATCCTGGGCTCCATGTGGAGGCCACCTCCTGCCCATTTTCTACTTCTCTTCCATCACATGCTTCCCAGCCATGCATGGGCCCAGCCCTCTCACCACCACCCCACCCTCTTCCTCTCAGCTCCAGGCTCCCTGCCAGGTGCTGCCTCTTGCCTTAAACCTGGGGTTCCTAGTGGGGGTAGAGGTGACGTGTCTTGTCATAATCGCCCGGGCAGCTTTCTCTCTCTGTTCAATCTCCACATCACTAGCAGTGTGACTTTGTAGGTCCCCCATCAGGAGATGGAGTGTGTTCCCCAACCCCTTGAATCTGGACTGGCCTTGCCACTTGCTTTGGCCAGTGGAGTGCCATGCAAGGGACATGTGCCGGTTCTGAGCTTAAACCTCCAGAAGCCTCGCAATGTTCCTCTCTCTGTCTTGGTTCCCACCTTTGCCATGGGAACAAACCCAGCTCAGCCTCCTGGAGGATGAGAGATACATGGCACTGAGCCTCGTCCTCCCAGCTGAGGCCCCGCACATGTGAGAGGGCCCAGCCAGCCCTGATGTCAGCAGCTGCTGGCACTCCCCAGGTTTGAGTCTGCCCTGAAAGTGCACAGTGGGGAGGGGACCGTGAATCTGCACTTGCTGTGGAAACTTTCCCTGCTCCACAGGGTCTTTCTCCCGAGCTGACCTTCAGGTTCCTGATGAACCCTGCTTAGCTACTTCCTCCTGTCTAGCTACCTTCCTGAGGGCCGAGCAGGGCTGTCCAGAGCGCCTGGCCAGCGGGAGGGTCCACAGTCCCTGGAGGGGGCAGGGCTGTGGCTGGGCCGCCATGCCCTCGGCCTCGCTTGCATGCTCTCTGCAGCAACCAGAGCAAGACATGAACTCAGTCTGTGGAAAGACATGCTCTTGTCCCTTGGTTGTTGCCTTAAAGACTGTAGTGGGCAACCCTGGCTTCAGAGTCTTGACAGACCCAGGTGTCTGATGTTCATGTTGGAGCCCAGGTGGGGTGAGGCTTCTAAATACGCAGTGGTTTCCCCCATCCCTGGCCAGCCCCATCCCAGCCAGGGATCCATGTAGAAACACAGGATCCTGGTCTAAGGCCCACATGGGTCGCCTGAGGCCCCGTGCTTTCCAGAGTAAGAATCTGCCTCCACTGCCTGATGGGTGTTCCCAGAACTTGATAGCAACAGGGAGCTCGTTCCTTACAGGGCCACCTGGTCTGGAATCATGTGATTCCAGCTATTAGCAAAGACTTCTTGCTGCTCTGAAACCTTCCTCCCATGGTTTCTCCTTGGCCTGCATAACAAATTCCCACAAACTCAGTGGCTTTAAACAACAGAAATTTACTCCCTCACAGTTCAGGCCAGAAATCCAGAGCCCGACTGCCTCTGAGGCCTCTAGGGCAGGATGCTTCCTTGCCTCTTCCGCCTGCTGCTGCCCCTGGAGTTCCCTGGCTTGTGGCAGCGTAACCCCAACTCTGCCTCCGTCTTCAGATGGCCTTCCTCTCTGTGTCTCTGTGTCCTCTTCCCTCCTCTTCTTATATGGTGTCAACTTAAATAACAAATGGAGATTCTCCAAAGATGTTGAATTGATTCAGGAATGCACGGGGGATTTGCAAATTTGGGGTATGCAAGGTACAGGGGCCATAGGGTATCCAGAGAGGTTGAGGCAAGGCGAAGCTTTTATTTATTTATATACTAATTTAGCTATTTTAATAAAAATTGGGGGGAAGGGTAGGTTAAATGTATATGCTTCATTTCTTTTTTTTTTTATTTCGGAGTATTGGGGGGTACAAATGCTTTGGTTACATAAATTGCCTTTATACCACCCAAGTCAGAGCTACAAGTGTGCCCATCCCCCAAACAGTGCACACCACATCCTTTAGGTGTGGATTTACCCATCCTCTCCTTCCCTCTCACCCCTGCCCGACACCCTATGAATGTTACTTCTCATATGTGTACGTTAGTGTTGATCAATGAGTACCAATCTAATGGTGAGTACCTGTGGTGTTTGTTTTTCCATTCTTGTGATACTTCACTTAGAAGAACAGGCTCCAGCTCCATCCAGGATAATACAATAGGTAGTTCACCATTTTTTTATGGCCGAGTAGAAGAACTCCATGGTATACATATACCATATTTTATTAGTCCACTCATGTACTGATGGACACCTGGTTTGTTTCCACCTCTTTGCAATTGTAAATTATGCTGCTATAAACATTAAAGTGCAGGTGTCTTTTTTATAGGATGTCTTTTTTTCCTTTGGGTAAATACCCAGTAGTAGGATTGCTGGATCAAATGGTAGTTTTACTTTTAAGTTCTTTTAGTTCTTTGAAGTATCTCCATACTAATTTCCGCAGAGGTTATACTAATTTGCAGTCCCACTAGCAGTATATGAGTGTTCTTATCTCTCCGCATCCATGCCAACATTTGTTGTTTTGGGACTGTTTGATAAAAACCATTCTCACTGGAGTTAAGTGATATCTCATTGTGGTTTTTTTTTTTGAGACAGAGTCTCCCTCCGTTGCCTGGGCTAGAGTGTTGTGGCTTCAGCCTAGCTCACAGCAACCTCAAACTCCTGGGCTCAAGCAATCCTTCTGCCTCAGCCTCCCGAGTGGCTGGGACTACAGGCACGTGCCACCACCATGCCCGGCTAATTTTTTTTTTCTATATATATATTTTAATTGTCCAGCTAATTTCTTTCTATTTTTAGTAGAGATGGGGTCTCGCTCTTGCTCAGGCTGGTCTCAAACTCCTGAGCTCAAACGATCCACCTTCCTTGGCCTCCCGGAGTGCTAGGATTATAGGCGTGAGCCACTGCGCCCGGCCTCATTGTGGTTTTAATTTGCATTTCTCTGATGACTAGAGATGTTGAGTATTTTTTCATATGTTTGTTGGCCATTAGTCTATATTCATTTGAGAAATTTCTGTTCATGTCCTTTGCCAACTTTTTAATGGGGTTGTTTGATTTTTTCTTGCTGATTTTCCTAAGTTTGATATAGATTCTAGTTATCAGCCCTTTATTGGACGTGTAGCATACAAATATTTTCTCCCATTCTGTAGGTTGTCTATTGGCTCTAATGATAGTTTCCTTGGCTGTGTAGAAGCTTTTTAATTTGATCAGGTCTCATTTACTTATTTTTATTATTGCTGTCATTGCTTTTGGGGTCTTCTTCATAAATTCTTTCCCTAGGCTGTTGTCTATAAGAGTTTTTCCAACATTTCCTTCTAGAATTCTTATAGTTTCATGCCTTAGGTTTTAGTCTGTTATCTATCGTGAATTGATTTTTTGTGAGAGGTGAGAGGTACAGATCCTATTTCAATCTTCTACATGTAGCTACCCAATTTTCCCCACACCATTTATTGAATAGAGATTCTTTTCCCCAGTGTATGTTTTGCCTGCTTTGCCAAAGATCACATGGCAATACAAGGATGGTTTCATAGCTGGGTTCTCAGTCCTGTTACATTAGTCTATGTCTCTGTTCTTGTGACAGTACCATGCTGTTTTAGTAACTATAGCCTTGTAGTATAGCTTGAAGTCTGGTAAATTAATGCCTAGGTGAAGCTTTTAAAGGCAAAAGAGAAAAGTGTACATAATTTGTTTTGAGACAAAGAGAACATTGGTTAAAGGGCCTTATCGTGGGAGTTGACACCAGTTCATGAGTGGAGACAGTGTATTCAGCAAGTATTCTTGTATATACAGCTGGCTGTGCTTGTGACTCATGTGGTAAGCTGCAGTTTGAGAAGTCCTTGGCAAAAGTTCTTGTTACAGGCATATGTGTGAGAGCCCTGCAGAGAATGTTTGTGATAGTTCTTATCATAGGCATGTGTGCATGAGGGCCCTCCCTTCTCAGCTTCCTGGCTTTGTTTATTTTTTGTTAGACTTTGACACAAGTGACTCCATTTTGATTCTGACAACTTTCACAAAGGACACCATTTGTTGGATTTAGGGCCCACAGTAAATCCAGGATGATTTCATCCTGAGAACCTTAACTAATTACATCTGCAAAGACCCTATTTCTAAATAAGGTCATATCTGAGGCCACAAGTGGACATGAATTTTTGGGAGGACACTATTTCACCCACTACACTCCCCCTGGTCCCTCCTCTGCTCCTGACATCCCTCCAGGATCCAACATCAGCCATGCTCCCCAGCTTCATTTCAGGGCAAACAGCCCCACTCTCTCCACGGCTATTTCCACCACTCTTCCCACTTCATGGTTTCCAACCTCATCACTATCCTGCTCATCCCACTCTGGACTGCCTGGTTTGTCAAGGTCCCTCTTAAAACATGGGCTCTGACACATAGCCCTTTGGGGCTAGTGCTTCCCAACGCTTCTCCCCAATGGCCCTGCATGGGGAACATACCAGGCAGCCTATGAAGTCTCAGGATTTAAGGCTCAGGCCTGAAATGGTCTTTTCCCTGCTCCCCTCAGCTCTGCTCTAGGCCTCCCAAACCAGTGCCAAGCCAGCCCTCTGGGGCAGGGCTGCCTCCACTGGAGTGCCAAAGGGGGCCATTCTGAAAGCCAAGGGCCTGAGTCAGAAACTCAGAGCAGACAACTAACTGCCTCTCTTTGGGTTCCCCCACCCATGGCTCTGAGTTCTCATTGAAGCAGTCAAGAGCAACAATGACTGAGCCCTCGGTGTACAGGTTGCCACAGCACTCCTCGGGCCAGCCCCTTGGGTGAAAGCCCCAGCATCTCAGGCTGGGACAACTGCTAAGGCCCCAGGAGGAAGGGAGATCAGCCCCCACTGTCCAGAGGGCCCCGCAGCTACCCAGGCTATGGGGCTGGGACTCTCCCAAGTTCCCAAGCACTGAGAGTTCAGATTCTGACAAATTGAGAAACTGAGGTCAACAGGAATTGAGTGCAGGCCCACTGAGCCCCAGCCCAGCTCTTCCTCCACACACAGGCTGCGGTCCTCTCACCCTGGCCGTGCATGGAGAAGGTGAAGAAGAGGAGGAGGAGGAGGAAGACCCTGTCTGCTCAGGGCTCCTCTAACCCCCAACCCCCATCTGCACAGACGCTTGCCCTCCACACAAGGGAAAAAGTCGCTTCCTCAGCAGGACCCCTCAGCCTCCTCACCCTCCGGAGGTGCCTCCGGCCCCTCAGGCTGAAGGTCCCATCAGCACCTTCTGGAGCCACCCGGACCACCACATCAGCACACCTCACTGCACTGTCTGATTATAAATAAATAAATACACACACCCAGAGTACAAATGCAAACACCACAGAAAAGTGTAAAAAGGAAGTTAAAAAAAAAAAAAACACCTGAGACTTTACTGAAAGATAATAACTTAATATTTTGGTGATTTCAAGACATTTTCTCTTGGTCTCTTGAGCCTTCTTTCTTTCTCTCTCTTTCTCAATGAATATGATTTTATGGAAATGTCATATTATAAAAACATTTTAGTAACTTACAGTTTTGGCCAAGACAGTGCATGAAGGACACTTTCGCTGTCAATAAATATAGATTATGTCACTGTTATTCTGTGGCTGCCCAGCAGGGCCATTCGTCTGATGGGCACGCACTGTTTATGACTCTTTGCTGTGATAAACAGCTCTTTGATGAGTATTCTTCCACACATTGCCCGTTCGTGTGATTAGCTCCTTTCCATGAATTCCCAGGTGTGGAACTGAAGGTGAAAGGGCATGTATATTTCACATCCTGATCTGACTGTCCGATCTCTCCGGGTGGCAGGGCCCTCCTTGGAGGCTGTGATAAGTTTTGTCTGATCCTGAGAGAATGGGAAGCTTTGGAGCAGGGACATGAGATCACCTAGACTAGGGCTTCTTGAGGGTGGGGACCAGGCTCCTGTCCAGGGGGAGGCAGGAACCTGGCCACTCGAGCAGAGCTTTGGAACTGGAGGGGTTAATTAAAGATGGATTGAGAAATCTATAAACACCTGGAAATGACTGACATGTGCTAATTTCTCCTTTAGTATTCACAATGGCTTTCTGTTAATTAAGAAGAGACGGAGCCCAGGGGAGAGGCAGTGAGCCGGGCGTCCTGGCACTGGCGGCCGGGCAGGCTGCCCATCCAGGGCCTGCTGGCATGAGGGGCAGCTGGGTGCAGCTCGACCTTGGGGCACAGGCCAAGGACATCCTGGCCCTCAGGGAGCCTCCTTGGGCAAGAGGCAGCCTTATTGGAGGGGCAGGCCGCAGCTTTTAGGTTTCTTCTCTTTGAACCTTGGTGGCTGGTAGCCATTGAGACTGGGGACACAGGAGACCTGGGTGGGGTCTTCGGGTCTCGCATTTCCCAGAGGGTCCTTTCCATAGGCCTGACAGGGACAGGGTGGACGGCATCCTTCCCACATAGCTGATGGAGGAAATGAGGGTGAGCTGAGGGCTCCAAAGTAGGTCAGCTTATTTGGGTGTGGTGGGTAGGGAGGATGCTGCCCTCTGCTTCTTGGCTGCACGGGCAGAATGACAAGATGGAGACCACCCCTCAGCCACCTCCCTCCAGGCCCCCTTCCTCTCATGCCCACTGTCCCCTCCCTGCCCCCACCACCACCCCAAAGAAGCTTGGGCTGAGCGAGCGCTCTGGCCTAGGTCACTCTGGATAGTGGGGACACCTGGAGACAGCCTGCATGTGGGTGTGTGCATTTGTGTGTATGTGTGTGTGTGCCTTGCCTGTCTGTGTGATGACAAGTGTGTGTCTATTGTCTAGTATGCATGTGCACTGTGCATATCATTGTGTGTGTGTGAATGTGTGAGTGCGAGTGTATGTCTGTTCCAATCCTGATTGTACCACATTCATGCTGTGTGTCTTTGGGCAAGCTGCTAAACATCTCTGTAACCCATTTTCCTTGCCGGTAAAATGGCAATAATGATAGCGCCCACTTCACAGGGTTGCTGTGAAGATGATAAGAGTGTGTGTAACACACTGAGAGCAATTATTTTGCTTGAGCAGCATCTTTAGCCTGGAACCCCCTTCCCTCCTCTACTACTTCATTTGTTTGGCGAACTCCTACTCATTCCTCAAGACCCAGCTGAAGGTCAGGAAGCACCAGGTCCATGGCACAATGCAAGATCTACCTTTAGAGTCCTGGGCTCAGGGGCAGAACCGCAGTCCCTAAAGAAGCAGACAGGAGCCCATGGTCCCCTACCTCACACCTCATCGTCAGGACACAAATGTGCACGTGATCACACATCAGCATGGGCTCGTACACTATACATGATGCATATAGACACAGAACACACACCCACATGCCCATACACCAGCTCATGGATACAGGAGGTGCAAATACTTTGTGTCCTAAGTGTTCACACACACAACCTATGCACAAATGCAGTATACACCAGTGTATGCCCTCCATTGTGTACAAACATAATAGAGAAGCGTAATTTATGTACACACATTTTGTACACATATAAGGCAAACGGAACATACATACAGTACTTTGTTCATACATATATACAAAATTTATACTTTGTACACACACAGTGCACACCTGTGTGCACACGTGGAATGTACCAGTAAAGGACAGACATATTCTTTATACACAAGGCAATGCAAGAAGAATGAATACGTATGCACCCACCCACACGTGCACACACGCACGCTGTACAGTCCCAAATGCAAGGCCTCAGACTCTACCGGCCACACAAACTGGCCTGTAACTGTCATCTCAGGGGAAAACTCACCCTGAGCTAGTCCCCTCCCTTTAACCTTCAGCACTGAAGGCTGCATTGGACCCACAGATGGGGAATTAATTGGTGTCATTAACATGTGGCAATGATAATGACTTCTCATCGATCCCTGTGGCAGACGTATGGCCACCCGGAGGTGGAACTAGGAGCTCAGAATTGGGGTCCGGGCGTCCCTTGCAGAGCCCTGATCTTTGGTGGCCACCCCAGGAGCCCGTGTACCTCCACACAGACTATGGTGAGGCCCCACCTCACAGAGCACAGAGGGGAAACGGAATCCGGGGAGATAAGCCGCTTGCCTGGGTCAGCTGGCTGGCTGGAGCTGGGGCCACCTGGGTATGCAGGACTCTTTAATTTGACCCTCCTCTCCCCTCCCCCTCCTGTTCTCTCTTCCTCCTCCCTTCTGTAGAAGTTGCTCCGTCCTTCCTTTGCCCCACAGGCTCTGTCTCTGGGGCTGGCTGTGCTTCCAGTCACTGTCCTCTGTCCTGGGGCCTGTGGTGGCACTGAGACCGCGACGTGGAGGGGCTTGGCTATAGGAAGGCAAGGGCCAGGCTGCAACAAGGAGGACAAGGCACAGAGGTGACTTTGGGACAGTGGACAGACCAGCAACCTCCTGCTCC
Source organism: Avahi laniger (assembly GCA_963575035.1). NCBI lineage: Eukaryota > Metazoa > Chordata > Mammalia > Primates > Indriidae > Avahi > Avahi laniger. The sequence goes on from CAUYSK010099766.1 coordinate 47,146, forward strand.
TCCTCCAAGATGCTGCCTCCTTCAGGAAGCCTCCCCTGATAGGCCCCAGCCCAGCCTAGCTGGGGTCCCTCTTCTGAGGCTTCTGCAGTGTCTACTCCACCGCAGCACTGTCCTGCGGGACCATGACGGTCTGTTTACTCTCTCCTTCCCTACGGTGTCGCGAGCTCTCCACCTATGCACTCTAATCTTTGCACTATGATCTTTGCAGCTTCCTCAGACTTGCCCCTGAACAGGCGCCTAATGGATGTTAAATAAATGGAGACAGACCGAGACAGACAGAAGAAAGGCTGAGACCAGAGCTGGAGGGACAGACAGAGAAGGGTGTCAGAGCCTGAGCTCCAGGATTCAGCGGGCTGGAAGGGGGGCCTGTGGGCCTCAAGTGCGTAGCCTGGTGCCCAGTGATCAGCAGAGTCAGGGCTCTCTGGGGCCCCCTAGAGGCTTCGAGGTCCCCCTTCCTAAGTTGGGGCCGGGCTCCTTCCTTCCATCTGGTCCTCTCAGGAGACAGGACTCGGGGTAGCTGAGGGCCCTGCAGCTGGGAGCTGGGCTGGGAAGTGGCAGTGGGCAGGTTGGGGGGCATTTTAATGGGATCCCAGGAAGGAGATTCAGACTCTGAGGACTCAGACATGGGCACGGAGACTGAGCTCTTTCCTTGCAGCCCCCCAGAAGCCCAGCCTGGGTCAGGCCCTTGAGGACACCCCCAGACTGCCTGGCTGCACTGAATTTGTTACTGTCACTGCATTTCCAGGGCTTCTAATAAGCTGCTAATGAGCTGTCAGCTAATTATGAGAATTAAATGGGGCAGCAGGGCTGAGCTGAGTTTTGCTGAAAGCTTCTGGGGTATCGTGGGGAGGAGAGGTCCCGCCAGCCTCCTGGCTCCTCACACGTGATTTGGCCTCGGCCCTCTCGTTGGTGGGGTGGAGGTATTTGCCCTTGGAGAGAAAGAGGGAGAACCCGGCAGCCCCAGAATAAGGCAACCCCAGCCCACAGCCGGGGAGCAGCTGCCCCTGAGGGCAGCACGGTCAGGCCTCTGGAGGGCAGCTGAGGAGTCCCAGCGGCCTGAGTCTCTGTGTGAGCTCAGGCAAGTCCCGCTGGGTCCAGAGCCTTTCTTCCTGTCTGTAAAGTGGGTCTGGAGGAGGGAAGGGCCAAACCAGGTGATCCCTGCAGCCTCTTCTTCTCATCTCAATCCAGCTGTGACTCTGTGACACCTCTCTCTTTATAGATGTGGCTTAGCTGCCCCAGCTCTCTGAGAGTAGAGGCCTGTCTGGGGTCACATGAAATAATTTGTGAACCTAAGTAGAGAAATATTTTTTGTTTGTTTGTTTTTGAGTTGCCCCGGCTAGAGTGCAGTGGCATCATCATAGCTCACTGCAACCTCAAACTCCTGGGCTCAAGCATCCCGAGTAACTGGGACTACAGGGGCACACCACCACGTCTGGCTAATTTTTCTACTTTTTGTAGAGACAAAGTCTCGCTCTTGCTCAGAACTTGAACTTGAACTTGCTCAGGTCTTGAACTCTTGACCTTGAGCGATCCTCCCGCCTTGGCCTCCCAAAATGCTGGGATTACAGGCATGAGCCACCATACCTGGCCCCAAGTAGAGAAATCTTTAACCAACAGAAATGAGTGGATACGTTGACAAAGACAGGTGCAAGAATGTTCATAGCAGCCTCGTTCACAATAGAGCAAAACTGGACACAACCCCAGTGTCCATTAACAGAGGAAGGGAAAAAGAAATTGTGGCATATTCATACAATGAAGTCGTATGCAGCAGTGATAAAGAACAAACTGCTTACCCAGGCAGTCTGCATTTTACATGGTTCTGCGTTTTACGTGGCTTCAGTTACCATGGTCAGTTAACTAATACCAGTCTCCCAACAAGGTGGTTCAGATTCCAATCACTGTATTATTGGCATATTATCAACTGAGCAGTGGCATAAAGTGCAAACTTCCCTCCTGGCTCTCAGTCCACAGGTTGCTCCATAAATAGCGCATACGTGGCATGATCAGTGATTGATCCTGTCACTATTTCCGAGGCTGGTGATTAGACACTGGGCATCTGCGATTAATGTCACGCACAGACAGCAAAGTATGTAGTTGTGTTGGCTCCTTATCACCAAGTTAAAAACCCAGGTGACATTTTATAAGTATCGCTAATCGAAAGAAGGAATTGGTTAACAAAGCAAAAGTGCAGTAAAGAAATGAAAAATAATCACGTTGGAAGTGAAATTCAAATCAAAGTGAATGGAGCAATAGAAGAAATAGCCGACTGTGAGAGTGTCGACACAGCCACTATTGGACTCAGCGAAGGTGAACTTCCCGACGTAAACCAGGAGCACGGGGGTGACGAAAGGACGGAGATGCCGCAAAGAAAGTGACGCTCACGAAAGGCTTCATACTAAAGGAGCTTTCAGAGATATTTCACAACACTGAAAACAACAAAGGGGAAATGGTGGCAGCTGATCCAAACTTAGAAAACACTATGACAACTGGCCAAGGCACAGAAAAGACGCTTGTGAGTTACATGACAAGCACTGTTCAAACTGCTCCTGATAAGTTTCTTATGAAGAAATAAAACACTTTAATTCTTAATGTCTTTGATGTTTCAAAGTGCAGCATATTAAATGAGGGTGGGTTTTACTATTTTTTCCATTTCCCCATATACTCATAACTAACAGTAAGAGAGTTTTTAATGTTTTGACAAAAAACCTTTAAAGGGCCCAGAACAGTCGTAATTTTCTCCGCCGATAAAGACCACTTCGCATGATTTCAACCTGCACAGTCATTTTTACACCCCTACCCCTGTGCAAAGGGAGGACTGCCAGACCCTGTGACGGCCTGGATGCATCTCACAGAGGCGATGCTGAGAAAAGAAACCAGATGCAAAAAAGTACACACTTTGTGATTCCATTTATATGAAGTTCAAAAGCAGGCAGAACTAATCTGCGGGGGCAGAAGCCAGAATAGCAGTTACCTAGGGAGGGGAGAGTGCTGACTGGTCACAAGGAAGGATGTTGGGGTGTGGGATATATTCCAGATCGTGGTTTCGGTGGTAGTTTCAGGCATGTATATATTTGTTAAAAAAAACAACAAAAAAAAAATCACCGGGCTGTACCCTTAAGATTTGTGTACTTTACTGTTACATAAGATATTCTTAAATAATTTGTTTTAAGTGGAGAAATTCTGTGAGTGCCTTGGGATTTTATGCAGCTCCATATTTTAGAATGCGACAGTATTTGACACGGCTGGCCTTTCCCTCCTTCTTCAAACTCTTTGCTTGCCTGGCTCCTGTGATCCAGCCCTTCTGGTTTTCGTCCCCTCACTCTGGCTGCTCCGCGGCGTCCTGTGCCTGGCTCTTGCGCTGCCCTTCACCCCCTCCTCTCTGGAGCCCAGGCTGCCACAACCCTCCCTGCTCTCACCCTGTCCAGATGTGGTCAGTGGCTTGGCCCTGTCAGCAGGGAGGAAGGAGAGAAGGAAGGGAGGAGGGAAGAGGAGGAAGGCAGGAAGGAAGGAAAAGTGAATGGACGGAAAAAAGAAAAGAAGATAGGAAGGTCAGTCTGGCTGCTGGGAAGAGGCAGCTTCCAGGAGAGGCTGTGCAGGGCAGGAGCCGCTCTGGGAGGATTTGAGCTTGATCCTAGCTCTAGAGAAGCGACACCCCATTAATGCCTTCCCAGCCACCGACGCGTCTCCCTGATGGAGTCTGGAACTCCACACTATTAGCCACAAATGGCATTTTGAAATGGCTTTTTTTTTTTTTTGGGCGAACCCCAAAGACATTGCTAAGATTTACATTTTCAAATATATGCTGACCTTTTTTTCCTCTTTCTTTGAGTTCATTTGTCATCAGTGTATAATTGAATCAATATATTTCCCGATCAGCCCCAAGATTGAATAAGGTCACGGGGAGCCGTGTGTGGGCATTAGACATCATTATTTCACTGCGAATGAGCGGCCATGGTACGGAGCATTCCGGGCGCCAAATGAAATTCTATTAGATTCTATTACACTTTTACAATTATAGAGACGTTCCAATATTACAAGGGGAAATGAAGTCATAATAAAAAGCCCAGAGGTGTATTACAGAGCAATGGGCACACTATTTTTCTAGTTAAAAACTTGATGGAAGGAGCTCGATTGGCTTTCTGTTGCCGAGATGTGACCTTGTTCTCAAAGCCCCTCAGCCGCCTGGCCTGGCCCTCCCTTCTCGAGCCTCTGCTGTCAGAGAGTGGTCAGGGCCGGGGCTCAGGCAGCCAGATGACCTCTCTATTCAAACCGAGTCCAGCTTCTGGACCCCAGGGAGGGACAGACCTGCTCTAAAACGATGTCACACCCGGAGCAATGAGGCAGCCCAGACACCAAGCCACCATGGGTGGGCGTCTGCATGTGTAAGAGAGAGCAAAGTGACCTGAGCAGTCACAGGAGAGGGTGGGCACAGGACTGTGGGTGTGGGGCAGCTGCCCTGATGCCCGCTTCATACACGGCAGGGTGTAACGCCCCTACGTACTACTGTGCTGCAGTGGGCCAGGGACCCTGCCAGCCTGTCCTCGTCCTTCCAGAGGAATCCACCCAGCTCTGGAGCAGAGACAAGATAGGGCTCAAGGGACAGAGTCTGGCCTGGCCTCCGGAAGGAGCAAAGCAGACATAGGCCTTGAGGGACTGGGGAAATTTTCAGAGAAGAAGAACCCCGAAGCTCAGAGGGAAGGAGGGACTGGGGTGATGGAAGGCCTGGAGGGTGGGACGACCCTGGCACGTTATGAGTCAGGGATGAGGGGAACAGTGGGGAGGGGAGGGCTAGAGGGTGGGCAGGGGTGCGGGGGCCGGGGTGAAGGGCTGGGCCTCAGCTTCCCGGAGTCCTGAGGGCAGGGAGGGCCGGTCAGGCCTGGGCTGTGGCTGCCAAGAGGGACACACTGTGGGGAGAAGCACAGCCTGTATCACCACCTGAGTGGGACTGGGCAGGGAGCCAAAGGAAGGAAACTTGGGAGGGTCCCTGGGCCTGGTGGGGCCACCCTGGGAAGAGGACAGTGAGGAGCTTGTTGGGGTCGGCGTGGAGCACCGCCCCGCCCCTACTTCCCCAGGCTCAGCCCAGGAACTGCTGAAGATTGTCTAGTGGATGGAGGTGAGTTTTCAGAAGGTTTTCCAGGAACACTGTGCTAGAAGGATAATGGTTCGGCCACTTTTCACTTCTCCCTCTCGAGAAGGTTTATACTTCCCCACCCAGGGGTGTGGGCTTGGCCATGTGTGGTAAGCAAAATTCTAAAGGTGGGCCCCCAAGATTCCTGACCCCTAGTTATTCAGTGAAACACTAATACTGAGGGGAAGAGTTTTGTGGATGTAATTAAAGTCCCACATCAGCTGCCCTTAAGCTACAGAGATGTTCCAGGTGGGCCTGAACCAGTCAGGTGAGCCCTTTCAAAGCAGAGCATTTTCTCTGGTCAGCAGCAGCAAAGGAAGTCAGAAAGCGCCAAAGCACGAGGAGGATGTATGGCACTGTTGCTAGCTTGCAGATGGAGGGGCCATGTGACAGGCAGCTCCCAGAAGCTGGGAGCACCCCTGGCTGACGGCCAGCTAGGAAACAGGGACCTCAGTACTGCAAGGCCAGGGATTGATCTTCCAACCACCAGAGCAGGAGTGGGCCTGGAAGCGTAGCCCCAGCTCCAGAGAATGCAGCCAGCTGACACCCTGATTTCTGTCTGCGCAGAGAACCCATCACACCATGCTGGACTTCTGGCCTACGAACTGTGGACTAATACATGGGCACTGTCTGTGTGCCCTTCCCACTGGAGTCACCTCCTGAAGTCACCGTGCCCTGCCGGGAAGTCTCCTTAGGGAGGCTTCCTCCAAGAAAGCTGGAGCCCTGTGGCTGTTCCCTTGCTCCTAGGGATGGCCTTGCCTCTGCCCAGCCAAATTCTGCCGGTGCAGACCACCCCAGAGTAGTGGGTTCTCTTCTCTCTGCAGCACAGGCAGCGCCGGCAGCCCTCTGGCCTTCAGACTTTCCGGGAAGGTGTCGGGCACCTGCCCCCAAACTCAGGGAACACAGGCCACATCCACTCAAGAACCCCTCTGATGCCTGGCAGCCATTTCCCACCCCTGGGGCGTGGAGGGGAGAGGAACGACTCTATGTGATCTTCCCAGAGGAATCTTTGCTTCTCTCGCCCACCAGCTGGAGGTAGGTGACTGGGCCAGGGGCCAGGGGCCCACGCAGGCCCCCACTTAGCAAGTCTTGCTGGACCACCTGGCCCCTCACTTAGGACAGGGGCGTCTGCACTCCTGTTTTTCCTAGTTTGGGGCCTCAGCTCAGGCCAGGACCTCTTCCTGCCCTTTTAAAATTTACTTTGAAACAACCTCAACTTTACAAAAAGTGGCAAGTGCAGCACACATAACTTTTCTCCCCTGAGCCATTTGAAAATAAGCGCCTACATGACACCACATTGCTCCGGAAGTGGAGTGATGTGCATTTTGTTGTGCATTTCCTTTACTATTAATGCGTCCTCCTGCACAGCCAGCAAAATCAGCACGTTACCACTGACCTACGACTACCGGTCTTCAGACCCCACCCCAGTTTCACCAGCTGCACCAACAATGGCCTGTGTAGCAAAAGGATCCAGTTTTCTGGATCGTGCATCTCACCTGGTTGTCACATTTCCTTCCATATGGGACAGTTCCTGGTCTTTCCTGGCCTTGTCACTTTCGAGATGACAGGCCAGTATTTGGCAGAATGTCCCTCAAACGTTTCTAGAGATTGGATTCAGGCTGGCATCTGACTGCGGGGCCCCTCTCGGTGCACCCTATCGGGTGGACTCAGTTTTGATTCATTCCATTACCGAGGTTCACTTTGACCAGGTGACAAAGGTGGTGTCTGCCAGGTTTCTCCACAGTAACATTACTCTTTTTCCTCTGTAATTAATAACTGTGTGGGAAGGTGTTATGAGACTATGTAAATATCCTGTCCCTCATTAAATTTTCAATTCATTCACTTATGTCAGCATGGATTCATGGTTTCCTGTTTCTTTCAGTGGGTTATAAACTGCTACTATCATTATTTATTTAGATGTTCAGATTGCCCCAGATTTGGCCAGTGGGAGCCCCTTCAAGCTGGTTTGTCACAGCTCTGGCCTCCCCCACACTGTTCCAGCGTGTTTCTGGCCATTGCTCAGGCAAAAGTGTGCCTGGATAACCTTGACATCTACCCTTCCACTCTCCGGGCTTCCTGCAGCACCTCCAAGACTCTAGGGCTGCATCCTGAGCTCGCATTTCCCATCGCCACTGTAGCTGATTGAAACCTGACAGGTTGGACCTTGGCTGGAGGGCAGATCCCACCCTCTGGCCCTGGTTGGAGCAGATAGGGGCCGAGCCAGTGGCTGCCTGGAGCCCCCACCTGCCAATGCGCTGGAGGCAGGACTGGGCTATTGGCTCAAAGGGGATCTATGCATCTCCTTTAGGTGTGGGTAGGGGGCCCGGCTCATTCCCAGGGCTTGGATCTGCCCTCCCCCTGGGCTGTGACTGCCCCAGGCCCCAAACCCCGACATCCTCTGTGTGGGTCTTCCCTGTTGTCCCAGGAGAGAGCAATGCTCAGTGTGGCTCTGTAGCCACTTGCAGGCAGCCTGTGATTTGCAGGGGCAGTAGGCGATGGAGAAGGCCTGGTGGCAGCTGTGTCACGATGGAGCACATGTGGGCAGAGTCTGGAGGAACAAGAGAGGGCTGCTCTGAGCCAGAACTAGGAAGAGAGGCTGAGGGACACCAGGAACCGATGTGGGGAGGAGGCTGGGCCCCAGAAAGCCAGACTTCAGAGTGGATGGCAGCTGGCTTGAGCACCTACAACTTCTGGCTTCAGTTCCCGTGGATCTCCAGACATTGCCTAGTGTGGGGCTCTGGTGACAGACATAGGAGTCCCTCAGCTTTCCAGAGCAGCATGCATGGCCCAAATGTGATTCTTGGGGGTCACCTGAAGGCTGCAATTCCCGTGGGTTCCTGGAGGGGGTTGCAGGCCTTCTCGCCTTTCCCCAGCCTTCTCCTGCAGGGAGGGGTCTCAGGGCAGGAGGGCCCCAGCCCCTATCGAGGTTCCGAGCCCAGGTTCGGGCTGTGCAGAGGCCCGGAGCTCAAGGCTAATTGTGAATTAGGAGCCCAATTATGCCCGGCACAATTGGCTCCGCGCTGCCTCCTCTTCCCGACAGACATGTATATTAATAGTTGGCACTTATTGAACCAAATATGAATATTCATCTTCATTTATATTTCAAGGCCTTTCCTCCTGGAGGCCCGCGGGGCTGCGACCAGCTCCAGCCCCATCACGGAGCTGACAGCTCACACTCCCGGGCCCTGACTCCTGGCTCCGCAGCCACGGGCGGGCTCCCAGCTGTCCACAAACACTCATTTGGGGGCCGCGCCCAGCGAGCTGCGGAGAATGTGTAATCGTGCTGTGTGCTGCTAATTAGGGAGCTGATGGGGCATTGAGGGCGAGAGGACGAATTCTTTAAACAGAGGACGGGAAACTTGAAGAGCTGTAATTACTTGGAGCAGAGTTCATTTCAGAACTTGGGAGCCAATGGGTCTGATGACAGGCCTGCTGGGAGGAGGATGACAGCTGGGCCTGGGCACCCAGTACTCCAGGCGCCACAATGGGGGGTGCAGCGCTTCCACCTTTATTTTGTTTAATGCGATCCAGCTGTGTGGGCCCCCCCGCCAGGGACAGCTTCCTCTGTCCCGGTTAGCTTGGGGCTGGCTCCTGCCTCCCTTGCTCAGTCACAGCCCTGGGCATCTCGGGCCATGCCAGGCACTCCGAGCTTCACCCAGGGCCTTGACCTCCATGACAGTCACCGCTGCCCAGAACCCCGAGCCAGGGGCCAGCTGTGTGACCGCTGATGCCCCTCTTTCTCAGACCCAGCAGAGATGGGGGTCTCTAGGCTCCCCACATACAGGCTGTCTGACAGGAATTGCTATGAACAGAGGAAAAGTTTAGAGACTTTCTCCAGAACCTCCCAGGTGTGTCACCAAAAGCCTTAGATCCTTTATAGGAAGTGCCACCTCCTGGGTGCTCTCGGGCTCCTAATCTGCCTCCCCCATCCCTGAGGCCCACTCCCAGCCACAGGTTTCCTTTAAATCTCCCTGAGATCCCACTCACCCAGGAAAGCCTGGCCACCATCAACAGGACAGGATGCCTTGCCCTGCCCCCTTCTGTCCTCCCGGGGCAGGGTCCCTCTTCAATCAGTCCTTCTGGAGCAGCCTGGGGCACCCTTCTCCCCTCCTCTTCCCCCTCCAGGCCCAGTGCCACCCAGATCTCGCAGGACAGCTGTGGCAGGAAGAGCTCCAGGCTCATGGTCAAAGGTGAATGTGGGGGCTCCCAGATGGGCCCCCCTTTCTGTGTGCCCACTGGGGTGAGCTCTGTGCCCAACCGTTCCTGCACCTGATGGGCAGATCCCATTAAATGTGTGTATACCTCCCGCAACCCCCAGCCAGTTTACAGCAGCTGTTAGCTCTGAATCCATACTCCTGGCTCATACTGCATGTTTAAGTTCTCTAGCTTCCCTGCAGAAGAGAGTTGTCAACATTTCCTTCTATACGTAGCTACTGCTTGTTGCATGCTAACTGGTGATGATGACAGTGACAGCGATAGCAACAAAAACTACCATTTATGGAGCACTTCCTGTGTGCTGGGCACTGGTCTAAGTGACATGTATTAGCTCATTTAATCCCCACAGTAACCCTAAGTGGATATTACTATTACTTATTATCCCCATTTTGCAGGGGAGGAAGTGGAGGTTCAGGAAAGCTTGGTGGCTGTTGGGAAATGGCAGATCAGGGATCGCAGCCCTAGTCTGGCCTCAGAGGCTGCGCCGCTAACCCCAGTCCTTGACTGCACCTGGAGGGCCAGGCTTGGGGCTTCTACTCGGACTGGACAAGGAGAGGGAGGAAAGCCGTTTGGTAGGCTGAGAGGACAAGGTCAGAGGACGGCCAAGTCACTCCTCAGGGGCTCACTCAGCCGGGCAAGGCTCTGGGGGGGCTCTGGGTGGCACTTCCCTCACTTCTGCCTAGAGCCGTGCTGTCCAACCCTGCAGCCGCTGACCCCACGTGCCTGTTTAAATGAATTAGAGAAAATTACAAATTCGATTCCTCAGTCACACAGCCACGTTTCCACGTATAATAGTCACACGTGGACTATTAACCTCCACGATTATGAGTCACCCCATACTGAATGCACGTGGCCCGCCCAGCTTGGGGCAGAACTTTGAGTCCAAAACCCTCAGGAATCTTCTCTGCAGCGCCCTCGGGGCCTCGGAGCACTAAGTGCCCGGCGGGGGCAGCGTGGGAAGGGGCTCTGTGGAAAGCGGGGGGGAGGGGCAAGAGCCCACCCTCACACCTGCCTCTGCGGCCCCCACTGCAGCATCAGAAGCTGCAATTAGCAGGCGCAGCACTGCTGGAACCTGCCATTCCCCTCCTCCAGGAGGCCGGGCAGCTCCCAGTAGCTTTGCTATTTTTCTGCAAGAAGAGATCAGGAAACAGAGGCATTCAGGCTGTGTCTGGCTGGCTCCTCTCTCGGTGTGAGGCCTGTGCCCAGCCCGGTCAGGCTGGGCTTCCAATTATGAAAGCACGGCTAGCGGCAGAGGGGCCAGTGCCCAGCCAGCAGCCCACCTGGCCCCTTCCCCTCATCAGGGTCTGGCTGATGCGGGCTGGCCAGTGGGGCTTGCCGCACTCCCCTTGCTTCCACCAGCCCTTGTGGCTACTCCTGGGGAAGGAATTCAGCCCTTTGTCCCAGCAAGTTTGTGTCCATCTGGACAGAAGGTGGCAGCTCCGTGTTCACAGCATTCTGGATTTTCTTCGTGCCACCGGCAGGTTGCCGGGAGAGAGTATTTGAGCCTCCTCCCAAGTCCCTCTGTAGACCTGTGCCTGAGCTGGGTGGGGCTGCGAGGGGGTACACTTGAGCGAGGTGTCAGAGACGTGTGTTCCAGAGTGGTGACCTGCTGAGAGATTAGGCTTCTAGCTCTGGGTGTTGCGTGTGCATTCCAGCTAGGACACAGAGGTGCCCTTAGGACTGCACCTTAGGGTACTTATCTGGGGAGGCAAGGATGGGGGAGGGCTGAGGAAGTGGGACGAGGCACAAGGGTGAAAGGGGAGCGGATGATCCTCGATCCTTGCTGAGGCCGAGGAAGGGAGGGCGACACAGTTACACAGCATTTTCGTCTTTGCAGCTCACTCTACAGTTTGCAAAGTGCTTCCTCTCAGTTTATTGCTGCAGCCTGGGGAAGCAAGTGAGCAGGACTGTCATTGCCATTTTGCAGAGGAGGCAACTGAGCTGCTAAATGCCACACCGGCCTGCCCCCCAGGTGGTGCTGGAACCTAACCCTCGTCCCCGGGGCTCTAACCATCCAATCACCTGGCTGTGGCCTGGGGCTGCCTATGGACGTGTCAGCCCTTCTCCCTGGGAGTGCCACTGCTAGAGTGGTCCTCACCTTTGGTTCCAAATGGCCTGGATTTGGGGCTGTGGCTGACGTTTCATTTGGAGTTTTAGGGAAAATGGTAAAGATTGAGAGTATCTGAGTTAGCTCAATACAATCTTGAAAACTACTCTGGAAGAACTTGATCCAGGCTGCAAGGGTAAGCGATACCCTACACTCCCCCAGGCCTCCTCCAAGGGGGACCCCCTCTGTCTGAGACAGCCAAAAAACAGTAGGGAAGGGAGAACCTTGGACACTAATTAACACATGGGAAGGGATTTCGTTTTGGTTGTTGATTTCTCTGGAGAAACTTAATGGGGAGAAGCATGTGAGGTTCAAATTTGGGGGGATTTTTCCGTCACTGCTTAGGCTTCATGGCACGTTCTCTATGATGTGCATTGTGAACTCCTCTGCTGAACTAGGGGGACAGTGCGGCTGGTTGTAAGTTAAGGTGGGGACACAGAAAGGGATGGTGGTGAATTTTTGGTTTAACTTTGTAGACGGCTTTGGAGTCCATTAATGTCCTCTTCTAACCCATTTCAGAGGGTTTTGGGGGCTACAGCTGCACCAGCAGGTATCGGAGCTAGGAACACCACTGTATGGAAGGGGTGCTGATTGAACCCCACGGGAGGCTGCCATGCCCCTGCCAGACAGACCAGAGGGACAGTCAAGAGGGACAAGAACTGGGTGGCTAGAGAAGGACATGCTGCACTCCCCTTTCCAGAGCCAGGTTGTCCCCTGATCACCGTCCCCCCAGCTCCTCTGAAGCAGGGCTTTGCCAGGCTACTTGGTCAGAACTCAAAACACTGATGGGGTCACAGCCTGAGTGGGCACCAACTCAGGTTCATGGTGCCTTGCTGGCCCAGGCAGGGCGCAGCCCCTGAGTCCTGAGGCCACCTCTCCTCTGCTCATCCCTTCCGGTTCCACGGCGCTGGGAGGAGAAGGGGACTCAGACCATTTCCTGGGGTGTCTCTCTTTCCTCCAGGCCTATCTGAAGTGCTGGTGCCACATGTAGATCTGGGGGAGTGACAGGCCCGCTGAGGACGCTGAGCTGCTGCTCCATGTTCCAGGTGCTCGGGTCCCTCCGCTAAGAGCAGGCTGCACTGGGGCGCCGGCGTTCGCACAGCACGGCTGCTAGGGAGGCAGGGCTCCGGCTGCCACCGCGCTATTGTTCCCTCAGGAACCCGCCGGGAGTGTGGCGTGTGGGCTGGGAAGCAGGTATTCCTGGGTCCCTGGCAGGAATCATCTCTAATAACACCAGAACCTCACCCTTAACCTAGAATGGTTATTAACATATTAATTAATATTTAGAAACTCATTACGCCTTGATGATGGCTTCCTTAATCTGCTTTTATATTAATTGCAGCCACCCAGGAGCAATAACCATACTTATGTGGCAAAATGGAGTCATTCTACTTAATTACCGAGGAGGTTTTACAGGCAGTCTTCAAAGCCCACAAACAATCAGAGTTGATGTGATGTCTTCTTTTTAGATTTTCTTTTAAATTGGCTGCTGTCATGGTTAGAAAGTTTTTTCTTGTATTGAGCTGAAAGCTTCCCCTCAACACCCCTTTCCGTCTCCATGTGCCAGCCTGGGGCACCTGGTCCCCCCACATGCAGGGCCCCAGGAGAGCCTGCCCCGAGGCTGTGGACCTGGGGTCGGGGAGGCTCTTACACCCACCCCAGGCGGCCACCCCCTGACAACACCACAGGCTGAGGTCCCAGGCCGGGGAAACCCTCTCCTCTCACAGGGTCTGCCTCTGAGTCCAGAGCTGAAACTCTGTCCGCGGTAGCACCAGTCTCCTGGGTGGGCTGTGCCTTCAACCTTCTCTGTTCCCCAGGGGGGTGATCCTGCCAGGCTCCGGCCACAGTATCCCACCTCCCGGTTACCCGTAGGCTTGTTTCTGAGCCACGTTTCCCTCAGACCAATGCCCAGCTCTAAAATGGGCCACACGGCCACTACGTGCCAGTTTTGCCCACTGCCCATGGGGTCTTTTGACAGCAGTAGAGGCAGCTCGTGTTCAGTTTGCTGGGACAGTTGTGAGCAGGGAGATGATGGGACAGAGGCCACATCAGGCCCTGCCTACATCCCTCCTGCCTGTGTGGGCAGGACTCAGCCTTCTGACCCTGAGCACCTCTGAGGGTTTTAGGATTTCTGTCATCTTCCAGCTCCCTGCATGGGCAGGGAGCCCCAGTGGCATGAGCCTCACCTGCCTCTTTCAGCTCTAAGGTGACAAAGGTGCTCAGGGTGGCATCCAGGACAGATGAGCCAGGAGTGCTGAGGCCAGGCCGAGTGGACCAGGCATGGCATCTGCCTAGGAGACTGGCAGGGGCCTGGCAGCCCTGCATACTGCTCCCACACCCGCATCCCTGCTGGGGCCTGGCCCCGGGAAGCCCCGGGGGCAGGGACAGAGTCAAATGGTGTTGAGAAATGGAATCAGTTTCCTGTGCTTTAGAAATTATGGTGAAGTGACAGGCAGGGAGATTAGTGACTCCCTCCCGCGGTGCTGATAACACCAGGGCTCATCCGTCACCTGCAGGGGTGGCCTCAACCATTCAGAGCCCTGGCCACTCAATGGGGTCCCCTGCGGCCCTCAGGTCCTGGTGAAGTTATGGCCCTAGACACAGGTAGGTCAAGGGGAGCATGGACCTGAGCCAGGACCGAGGTCAAAGGGGGGCATTAAAAGCAGGGGCGGGGACTGAGTGGGGCTTATGGCTGGGGCTGAGGTCAGTCAGTGTAGGTTTTAGGGGAAGGCTGGATTTAGGAGAGGGGTCAGGGCTCGGGAATAGAACTGGTGCTTGGTTTCGAAGGGAAGGTGTTTTGTCCTGGATGAGACTAGAGTTGGCGGTTATGTGTGTGTCAGGGTGTGGGGATTCCTCACTTAGGGGGTCCTTGTTTAGTCATCTGGGGACCCCGAGAAAGGCCAGGACCAGGCATACCATCCCCAGGGTCAGCTCCCCCTCAGGATCAAGCCTCAGGAATCACCCAGGGCTTCTCCCCTTGTTTCTAGCCAGTGTTCTGACCTTTCTGTCCCCTGTCCTTGTCCCTTGTCACTTACATTGCTGCCAGTGTGGGCAGCACTGCCATCTCCAAAGGACAATAATTCTTCATCTTCCCTCTTTTCCTCTCTGCCAACAGTCATGGCCACCAGCCCACACCTGCCACTTGGCTGCAAACCCTGTCCCCAGCTCTGGTGGAGGTTCCTCTGTGACTGGCCTGGCCACCCCTGTCTTTGGTCACCTATGGACCCCCACCGTCCAGCCCATCCCATCCCTTCCTCCCTGAAGGCCAGAGCCACTCTTGGAGTCTTCAAGTGCACGATGAGGGTGGCTGGCATCAGGATAGTGGCGTGGAGGAGACCAAAGTCCCTGCAAAGGCAAGGGAGATGTGGGCTGTCACCCCTTGAGTGCACCTGTTGCATGCCCCAACGCGTGTGCGTCACTGTGGAGTGGGGCAAAGGCAATCCCTTTGTTCAGCCAGAGGCACCCACTGTTTCAGGGATGCTCAGGTCGCTGAAGCAGGAATGCAGAGAGAGAGGCGGACTCAAGGTGCAGACTTCCACACGGGGCTTCTGGGTCCACAACGAAACAGACCCGTCTAGAGTCAAGCTTAATTGAGAGAGAAAAGGTTTTCTAAGTTCCAAAAGCCCTTTTCACACAACTGAGTCAAGCCTGGCAGCCTCGATCTTGAAGTTTTCCTGCAAGCCACAGCATGAGGAGAGTGGAGGATGACACAGAGCAAGTCCCCTGCAACTGGAAGAGGAGGTGGGTGGAGCCCCTGGAATGACAAACAAGCAGGGAGGCAAGGCTCAGTCGCGGCTGTCCTGGTTGCCCCAGTGCTGAAGCACCAGGGAAGTCGCCCAGATGGGTTTGGGGCTCTCCCAGCAAGGGGCATCATCTCCTCTCCTCTCAGGGCCTGGGCTGGGAACAGGCCGGCTCCCCTGGAAAGCTCCAGGCTCCACAGGGGCCAGGCAGGAAGCACCACCCACGCAGTGGCTCAGAAATGGCAGGGGAGGGTGTCTAGACAGGTGAGCTGAAGGGCAGCCTCACAGGGTCTCCCCACACTCTGGCACAGTGGGGAGAGAGAACTTCAGAATTCCCAGGCCCTCAAACGGGCCCAGGGGAGAGTGAGGATGGGTTCACATACCTGGAGTCGGGTCAGGTATTGGAGGGTGTGGAACATTAGTGCTATTTGCCCAGTATTATGATTTCTCTCCCCTTCCTGGAATGGGGCAGGACTGAGCTCGGGCTCCACAGTGGGGCCATGTGACTAGTTCTGGTCGAAGCGTTATGAGCTGGAAATGACATGCGCCACTCCCAGGATGGAGCGTTCAACTGCTGACGCGAAACCCTCCATCGTGCCCCTTTCTCCTGGCTGTAGTCACTGGCAACGTCCCGCATGGTGGCTGCTTCATCAGCCCGGGGCCCGGAGTGAGGATGTGATGATATGGAAAGAGTCCCTAGCTGACTTTGATGACGTGAGCAGGAACTAAGCCTGTGTGGCACGTCAACTGAGATGTGGGGAGTGTTTGTTATCACAGCACAACCTAGCTTACACACGGCCACTAGAGGCCAGGACAGGGCTCGAGGGCGCAGCACCCACGTGGACACCAGGAGCTGGTCTCCAGCCGCACTGAGACCAGCGAAGCCCAGGGCGCAGCAGGAGGGCCAGATGCCTCTCCTGGTGCCACCACGAGAGGTGCGAGCTCCCCTGCAACGGCTGCCTGTTAGGAAGAAGGAAGTAGAATGAAGACAGATTGAAAGAGGAGAGGACTGGTCCTGACAGAGTGTGAATTTTGAAAGACTGTTTATGCAAAAGATGTTGCATTAACCTGAAAGAGACTCTTTTAAACTGGAAAAGGCTGAGCGATCTTTAATTGGTAAGTTAAAGTATTTCTCCTCATCTGTGGGAATATGAGCTCGAGAGCAAGATGAGATGAATTATAGAAAATAAAGGTCTATGATTTTACACATCTGAATGTATAAAATCTTGCAATTTTATGCCTGCCAAACTCAGTTCTATCTGACTCCAGAGCCTGGGCCTTGCTGTATCTTACTGTCCCCAGACAGCTCATGTCCCCAAAATGCCATCCCCCATGGAGAAAAGGGCTCTAGGGGCCATGTGCCTGGCCCAGAAAGACGAGCTTGGGCGTGGGATGGGGGGGCAGGATGAGGCCCTTTCATGTGGCTGGTGAGTCCTTTGTCTTAGACCCAGGGTGACCCCGACTCCTCCTCCCACTCACAGCCCCCACATTTGTCCCCATGCCCTCTGGCCTTGACCGTGAGCTGGCCCCTCCAGGGACCCCCTTCCCCACCCTGCCCTGCGCCCCAGGAGGCTGACTACAGGGGCTGCTTCCTGTTGCTATGGTTCCTCTCCTCCCACCTCTCCTGCCCTGCAGGGTCACCCTGGGCCCCCTGGGTCCCTTAACTGAAGGGCAGCCCCTCCTGTGTGGCACCTTGTGGCTCTTTCCTCTGGGTTCCAATAGCCCTCCACCTCCTCTGTTCTGGCCTCGGGGTGGTAATGTCCCCCCACTGTTCCCAGCTCTAGGGGATAAAACCATTCTCTACAGTGCTTAACCCTGCTCACACCTGTGAAAATAGTCTACTGATTAAACTCTTCTCACAGTACTCAGTCTGAGGGCCCATCTGTTTTCTACCAGCATGTCACTGATAGAACCTCCCTTGAAGGGCTGCTGTAAGCATTGGGGATAATGAATAGGAAGCACAAAGATCAAACTCCGAGTACACACTCATCACTCAATACATGCGAGCTGTAATTGACTGGTGCCTCCTAAATGCAGCTGGGAGCATCATTTCCCTCCATCCCCACCGCCACTGCCTGGGGAGAGGTCTCCGTCATCTTTTTCCCACTCCTTTTAATTGTCCTCCTTGGCCTCCCTGCCTCCAGCCTCACCCCTTTCCTCCTCTACCAAGTGATGCTGCTGCAGCTCACCTCTCACCACGCCACTTCCCTGTGGAGAGCCCTGCAGCCCCTGGGTGGAGGCCAAGCTCCCCAGCCTGGCCCTCCAGGCCCTCCCAGACCCTCCCTACCGTCAGGCACACAGGCAAAGAGCCTCCCTCAACACCCTCCCAGTGAGGGACCATGTTCCCCACCTCCCCGGCTTCCCCATGCCGCGGCTCTCAAACCACATGCTATGGACACATTTTCCTGCCTGTCTCCCTCATTAGGCTGTTAGCTCCATGAAGATCGGTTCTCTGTCTCTTAGCATTTCCCAACATCCAGCCTGGGCCTTGGCCCACAGCACGTGCTCAATACATATTTGTGGAAGGAAGGAAGGGAGACGAAAGTTTAATGGCATCTTCCCTGTGCCAGGCCCTGGGTACATTATCTTCTGTTTGCATAAGAGAGCCTGGCCTTTCATGGTGCTCACGTAGACACAGTGGTTTTACAACTAATAATAGCCAGAACTTTCTAAGTAATGTTAAGATTAGAAGGCTGGGGTTGGCAACATCGGGACTGTTAACTACGGCAGGACAACAGATTTTAACTTGGACTCTGCAAGGCCTTTCAAGAGACGCTCCGGAGATGCTCGGAGTCCTGGGGCTCCAACCTCACCCTTCCCAGGGGCGAGCATGGGGGAGGAGATGGGGAAGTGGAGAGATTTGGAGGGAGAAGAGCTGTCCTGGGGTGGGTCTCTGGACTGGCCTTTTTGCAGGGGATCCTGAGCTGATTTGGGGACTGTCAAGTCCAACTTGGGGGCCTTTGCCAGGTAGGGGAGAGGCAGCTCCAGAGGCGCGTGGGAAATGCTGTGAAAAGCCCAGGCTCTGGAGGGAGAGATGGAGGCTGAAATGGAGCTGGTGTGAGGGTCTGCACGAACGGCTACTCCGAATGAGGTGGCGTGGCTGACTGTGGGATTTGGCTCTCAGGCAAAGGCGTGTGCAGGAACGCAGACAGGCCCAAGTACTCCTTTCCACACCCTAGAAGGAATCAAAGACTGTAACTAACACTCAAACCTATAAAATAACAGCTAGGACTCTGAAGCCAGGCCATCTGGGTTTGGATATGAACTCTAGTCCTTACTAGCTGTGTGACTCTGGGCATATTACTTAACCTTTCTGGGCTCAGTTTTCTAATCTGTAAAATGGGATGATGTAGAAACTACACCATACCCTTGTAAGAGTGAATGGGGTTAATGGTAAAGCTCTCGAAATAGTGCTGGCACATAGTAAGTGCCATAGAAGTGTTTGGTGTTATTTTTGTATTATTGCCTGGGAGCTCAAAAGAGGAAGAAAGGGGATTGGAATGGACTGCATGGAGGAAGGAGCTGTGGACTGGGCTGTGAACGATTAGCATGGTTTCCCGAGGAGGAGAAGAGAGTGAAAAGGCATTCAAAGCTGAGTTGATGATTAGACCACCCTGCCCTTGGGGGTGAATGGGAGGGCATGAGGTGCCAGAGTCCAGGGAGGGAGAGGGGAAGCGGTGAGCAATGAGGCCAGGCTAAGGCGCTGGGGTGCTGTCCTTGGGGTGCTAAGAAGCCACCACAAGGCTGATACCAGGGTCAAGGCATGGTTGAACTGTGTTCTGGAATAATCCATCTGAGGTGGTGGAGAGGAGGGGGGTGTTAGGGAGTA
The DNA here is from genome assembly GCA_963575035.1 of Avahi laniger. Taxonomy (NCBI): domain Eukaryota; kingdom Metazoa; phylum Chordata; class Mammalia; order Primates; family Indriidae; genus Avahi; species Avahi laniger. Next base: position 66,165 of record CAUYSK010099766.1, read on the forward strand.
GGGAGCAGGCTCAGAGAGGCCGGCTATGAGGCTCACCCCAACCTTGGTGAGGGCGGGGGCCTAGGAGTGAGGAAATGCAGCCCTCCTGTGTGGGGCTAAGTGTGGGGACCTGGAGCCAGACCACCCGGGTCTGATCCTGGTGCCACCACTTCCTAGCAGTGTGATACTGAGTGGTATACTTATCCTCTCCAGGCCTCAGCTTCCCCATCTGTAAAGTGGGGATAACTGGCTTATCTGTCATGAGGCTATGATTGGGTCAGTACCTGCAAAGTTGTGGGCACACAGAAGCCCAATGTATTAGCAACTTTTACTGTCATCTTTTTCTACTCTGTAGACATATGGGGGCCCAACGATGGGTGAGTAATGAACCTTCAGGACAGAAGAACATTGGGTGGGAATTTGGCAAACCTGGAGAGGGGAGAAGAGAGGAGAAAGCAGAGAGAGAAAGATAGGGTGACTCAGGAAGGCTCACCTCACACCTCCCCAGACAGGACAGGAAGCCCTCTGCAGCAATCCTGGAGGGAATGGTTTAGCCTCCACTTGCATCCTTCCAAGGATGGGGACCTCATTACCATCTCAGGTGGCATGATTTGTTGTTAGACTCTGAAGTTAGCAAGTTCTTCCCTGTGTGACCCATATGGGTGTCAGGCATTAGCAAAACATCTGCACCTTCCTCTGAAGTTCAGCTCTCTGCAGACTTTCCTTCCCCAAGTGTGTTTGGGGACTTGGAGCAGGGCCTTATGTGATTTGGTGCCTGTAGGGACAGCTGAATGAGCCAGAATCCTGCCAGGCTTTCACTGCCACAGCCACCACTATAGTCACCTCGGAGCTCACTGTGCCAGGCATTTGCTGCCAGTCATATGATAAACGAAGCCCTCCCCCATCCCCGTCTTCTGGCCCTCTCTTGCCAAGTGAGGGGGTGCTCCCCTCTCCATATTATACCCACTTAGGGGCCCTCCAGCTGTGTGGCTTGGGCTCCATCCCTGACGGTTTCCTCCCCCGGGGCACAGCACACACTACTCCCAGGGTGGCCAGATGAGCTGTGCTCCCCTTCCACCTACGTGGCTGTGACCCACGTTCCCACTGGGGCTGCGCCCTGGCTGGGTTTGCTCTCCATGGCATCAGGAGAGCACTCAGCTGGGGCTTTGTCTCTGGTCTCTGTCAGGGCCCTAGATCCCCGCAGGAAATGACTGGATGTGGTCTAAGTTCAAGTCCTTCTCCCAGTACACTTTTTAGCTCTTATGTAAATCAGTGCATGCATGGGGACAGGCCTCAGTGCTCCCACGAAAAGTATCAGAGGGAGCTTTTGCCCCCACCTCCCTGCCTCATTACACTTTCCCTGACACACAACTTGCTCCCTTGATCACACAATGCCCACCCTCCTTCTGCTCTTTGGACTGGCACAGGGAAGGTCAGGTCTTAATAACAACCAGAATAATATTTATAAAGTGCTTATGGTGTGCCAGGCCTATTATGTCCATTAAAGGGTACCTCCTAGCTGTGTGATCTTGGGCAAGTAACTTAACCTCTCTGTGTCTCACTTTCCTCATCTGTTAAATGAGGAAATAATACCTCCCTCACAGGCTCGCAGTGCAGGTTAAATGAGTGAGTGGATGTGAAGTGTTTAGAGTAGTGCTTGGCAAATAGCAACTGTTCAAAAAATGTTAACTCTCTTTATCACAACAACTTAACAATTTAGGCTCTATTCTGTTTTCAAAAGGTGTGTCTTTTGAAAGTCACACAGTTGGTTAAAGGAAAGCCAAGGACTACAGTGGGGTCTGACTTCAGGACCTGCTGTCCTGACCCCCGGCTACTAACTCGCTTTCCAGCACAACCCTCCCTGGACACCAGCTCCTTGGCTCCGGTCTTCTCTAGGCACAACGTCTCCCATCCTTCCAGCTGTTGCCCTGGGCTTGTTCCTAGGTAGGAGCAGGACACTGAGGGAATATTGCCCAACTGCCTTTCTTCTCCCATTAAACAGGCGAGGCCAAGTCACTGAAATCCGGAAGGAAGCCAGGGGTCAGGGATGTGACTCTGGGCGGTTGGGGAGGCGATCTGGGCGCCCAGGAGCAAAAACAAGGTTTCAGGGAGACCAAGAGAGTGGTGTGGGAAGAAACCACGTTGGGATCTCTTTGTAAATCAAGGGAAGTCCCTTCATTTCTCTCCTAAAAAAAGACCCCAGCTTTTATAAACTGTGTTTGCTAAAATGGAAGCAGTCAGAGACCAGCCTGTTTTCAGGCTGTTGGAGGTTCTCATTTGCATATGGATATGCTATTTATAAACGCACTTCTATTCATTAAAGCAGGTTCCCCAAGGCCCTCAGCTGCTTGACAAGGTGCTGGCTGCACCGTGCGCCTCCGCGTTGAAGGCGCGTCCGCCCTGTGCCGTCGGTGCGACCTCACCAGAGGCAGCGGGAAGGTGGCGGCGGGGTCAGGGTCCAGGCGGGACTTGGGAAAGCGGAAATGAGGACTAACCTGGCGGAGGGGCGGGCGGGGTTGGGGAGGAGACCCGGGAGAGACTGGGCTCCAGGCGTCCCGGGTGGCTGCAGATGCATTAGCCCTCTCTCCCCACCCCTGCCCCAGCCCCAGCCCCAGCCCCAGCCCCAGCCCCTACAGCGCCTCCCGTAGCGAAAGTCTGGTCCCTGCCGCTGTGCCCCGGTCAGCCCAGGAGGCTCCTCTGGGTCACCAGTCTGGCGGCTGTGGTGTGCAGGGCCATCTCTCTCCTCCGCGCGCCGCCCTCCACCCTCTAAGCGCACATCTTTCTAATGGGATTAGGCTTCACGCGGGTCAGGGAACAATTTATTATTCTGCTGGCTAGAGCCAAGTTTCCCTTTGAAAAATGGTTACTCCCGGAGTCGGCAATTACTTCAAAATAAATTTACCAAAGACAAAATTGTGCCTCTTGGGTCAGCAAACGACTTGCCTGTTTGGGGCTGAGGAGACAAGGTGTTTATTAAGGACCGCCTTCGTTTCCTGTGCAGGTTTTTCAGTTTGAATAATTGTCCAATTAAATATAATTTGGAAGTCGGTGCTAACCCAGCGCCTGGATTGCAGGAGGAAGAATCACTCGGAGGCGTGCATTAATAAATCCCTCGGAGCCCCATCGCTCCCCAGACCCCTCCTTTGGTTTAATTTTGAGAAATTTTTTTGTCTTCTCACAGCCTATAGCCTCCCATTTGGAAATGAGCTTCTTTTCCCCCAAAGAATTCCCAGGCCTCGCTTGCTTCCATCTGTCTGTCTACTTCTGTCCAGCAAGCAGATGCTGGGGTTTGGGGGCTGGGACCAGCACACCATGCTGGGGCTAAAGGGCCGAGCGTTTATGGGCCTGCACACCTGGGCACGCTCCTTCCCTCATTCGTTCCATTCAGTCATAAATGCCTCTGAGAACTTATTCTCAGCCAGGCCCTGGGCCAGACAAGGAGAAGAATTAGACACAGTCCTGGCCCTCAAAGATGACTTAGCAACCCAGAGAGATGGATACATAAAAAGGCCATTTCCTGTCAGACTAACAAAAGAAGGGGTCCTCAAGTTCTCTGGGTCACCCCTTCCATGTTGCAGATGGGGAAACTGAGGTCAGGAGATAGAAAGAGAGTCACTCAGGGAGCAACTAGAGAGCTGGGGATTCCTTTGGCCAACGAGGGATTTATACACTAATTATTATACCCACTCGCCCAGTCTAGGGTGTAGTGAGGGAGGTGAGTGGCAGCCCTGGGGTCCCCACAAGAGGCTCCATCCTCTGGGAGTGGCTTGTGGAGCTGAGGGTCCAGAGCATGTATGTGGCACCATCCTGACCAGCTGGGTCCGATGGTGTGAAACATCCTGGTAGGAGACTCATGGGTCAGAGCCATTGTCCTGGGCCTAGAAGCTATCTGTTCTGAGGCCAGAGCTGGGACAGACAGGGTCCAGGCCAACCCACAGGCCTAGGGACCTCAGGATCTGGACCCTTTTCCTGAGAGCCTGAGGTAACCTGGAGTAGAAATGATGACTAGGCAAAGATCAGAGCCCGGGCACCCTGTGTGGCGCCCTCTGGAGGCTGGTACCTGCATTGCAGAAGGTGGGGAGCTGGTCCTGGCTGGGCCCCCTGTGGCCTGCCGTGGTCCTTCATGCACTGAACAACGCATTTATTGAGCACCTCTGTAAACTGAACACTATTCTAAGTACTGGTGCCCCTGCAGTGAACAAAATGGGCAAAAATCCCTGTTGACATGAAGTTTAGATTCTAGTGAGGGGAGACAGACAACCATCCCAAGCAAGTCAAGTATACAGTATGTCAGTTATAAGTGCTGTGCAGAAAAATAAAGTGGGGGGAGCGGGCGGAAGTGCAGGGGGAGGGACTGCAATTTTAAATGGGGTGGCTCAAGACAGTCTCACCCAGAAGTTGGCATTTGAGTGGAGACTTGACGGGAGTGAGGGACTGAGCCTTGCAGATGTCTGGGGGAAGAGGTTTGCACATGGGAAGACAAACGCTAAGTCCCTGGGGTGGGAATGCTTGTGGTGTATTCAGCAAGGAGGTCAGGGCTGGGACGGAGTGAGCAAAGTGATGAAGGGGCTGGGGGAGTCACAGAGGAAGAGAGGGCAGGAGGCACAGGAAGTGAGAGAACAGGCTGAGGGGACAGTCCCAGGCATTGCCTTCTGGCTCACTCTGCCGGGCTCCATGCCACAGACTGCCTTGTGGCCCTGCAGCTCCGCGGCACCAACGCCTGCCCGCAGACCTGAGCAGGCAGAGTGCCGGGCTCGGGCACTGGCTGCGTGCTGAGTGCGGTGGGACGCAGGCCCTGCGGGAAGCAGGCGGGGAGGAGGGCACGGCAGCCCCCAGTAGGCTGGACCCCTCTGCTGCCACCGTGTCCTTCCTCAGCCCCACGGGGAAGGAAGGAGCGGGATTTGCCTGCACGTGTTCACAGCTGTGGAGGTGATCCAGGTTGAAAGAAAATCAATAAGATGTGTCCATTTATGTGGCACAAAGGAAGAAAGGTCTGCAGACAGAAATAGGCCGGGATTCACACGCAGGCGACTTAATAAGACTTTTCCTCAGTTTGAAGAGGACGGTAATTTAGATTTGCCTTTGAACGTCTCCTTTCTTGTGCCTCAATAACTCTCAGGATCAGCCTGCTTAGGAAGCAAGGGAAAAGGAGATTGGCTGCCTTCTTAGAAAACAAGCCCGTTTGGGAAGGCCGCTTGCTCAGAGAAGTTCAAACACGGGCCCTGAGAAAAGATGAAAGTGCCTCGTCAGCACATCCTCGGCCCATTGATCGCGATTGAGGCCTGGGCCTGGTGCATTTGGGTTGGAGCAGGACAATGAGAACAAGGCCCGGCTGCCGGGAGGCCTCCTCTGAGCCACGTTGGTGCAGGAGATGCTCATTACCGGCCTTGGGGCTCAGTGGCCGGGTATGGACAAGAGGCAGCGCCGGCCCACAGCCCTGCGCACAACCTGGGCCCGGGAGGCAGACCGGCTCCACCTCAGGCTGTGGCAGGCAGGACTCAGGATGCCCTCCTGCCCAAGCTTGGTCCTTATACCAGGAATTTCTGCCAAAGAAGTCTGGAATGCCTGCAGGAAAAGGTCCCCTGAGGCTCTGCTGAGGAGGCCACAGTGCCAGCCATCTCCAGGCCTAGCAGGACTGTGGGCAGGGCTGGGCCACCCACTTTGTGCCACCTGAGTAGACTTTCCTTACCTGGGCTGTTCACCCTGACAGGAACAGCTGGGGTCCTGGGGTTTTAGGAAGCTGGGTGGGTCCCAGCTGCAGAAAGAGGCCCCTTGGCTGATTTTTCTGTCTTTCTTCACAGACCCAGCTCAAGTATCACCTTTCCTGTCTCCCCGTGAATGACAAATACCCTGTCCTCAATGCCCCACAGTGCCCTATGCCTTCTCCACAGAAGGCCTTATCACATTGTGCTATCATCG
>CAUYSK010099769.1:0-15348 GCA_963575035.1 Avahi laniger
TCCACTGAATGAACTGGACAGATCTTCCAAACAGAAAATAAGCAAAGAAATAATGGACTTAAACAGAACTCTTGAACAAAAGTGTCTGACAGATCTCTACAGATCTCTACAGAACATTCCACCCAAATAAAGCCAAATTTACATTCTTCTCATGAGCCCACGGAACTGTCTCCAAAACTGACCACATACTAGGCCACAAATCAGACCTCAACAAAATCAGAAAGATAGAAATTATACCGTGTACTTTCTCGGACCACAGGGGCTTAAAATTAGAGTTTAATTCCAACAGAAGCACTCGCCACCTCAGAAAGTCATGGAAATTAAACAATCTATTGTTGACTAACTTCTGGGTCAAGGAGGAAATTCAGAGGGAAATCAAGAACTTCTTCAAACTAAATGATAACGGAGAAACATGCTATCAAAACCTATGGGACCAGTGAATGTTTTTATCAGCTTTGTCGAAGATCAATTGATCATAGTTATATGACTTTATTTATGGATTCTGTAGTCTGTTCCATTTGTCTGTCTCTATTTTTATACTATTATCATGCTGATTTGGTTACTATAGCCTTGTAGTTTAATTTCAAGTCAGGTAATGTGATACTTCCACATTTGTTCTTTTGTGTAATATTGCTTTGGCTAATTCAGGCTCTCGTTTGGTTCCAAATGAAGCTCAGAATTATTTTTGCTAGATCTGTGAAACAAGACATAGGTATTTTGATGAGAATTGCATTGAATCTATAAATTTCTTTGGATGGAATGGACATTTTAATGATGTTGATTCTACCAATCTATGAGCATGAGATATTTTTCCATTTGTTTGTGTCATGTATAATTTCTTTCCTCAGTGCTTTATCATTCTCCTTGTAAAGGTCTTTTGCCCCCTGGTTGAATATATTCCTAAGTATTTTATTTTTTTCGTAGCTATTTTAAATAGTATTAAGTCCTTGATTTGCCTCTCAGCTTGACTGTTATTAGTATATAGAAATGCTACTGATTCATGTATGTTGATTTTATAACCTGAGACATTGTTGAATTTGTTTATGAATTCTAGGAGACTTTTGGTGGAGTTTTTAGAGTTTTCCAGATACAGGATCATATCATTGGCAAATAGGAATAGTTCAACCTCCTTTTCCCAATTTGGATACTCTTTATTTCTTTCTCTTGCCTGATTTCTCTGGCTAGGACTTCCAGTACTATGTTGAATGGAAGTGGTAACAGTGGGCACCCTTGTCTTGTTCCAGTTCTTAGGGGAAATGCTTTCAACTTTTCCTCATAAAATATGATGTTGGTTTGTAATATATGACTTCCATAATTTTGAGGTATGTCCCTTCTATGCCACTTTGTTGAAGGTTTTTTTCATGAAAGCATGCTGGATTTTATCAGATGATTTTTCTGCATTTTTTTTGTGATGACCATACGGTCTTTGTTTTTACTTCTGTTTACGTAGTGAATCATGTTCATTGATTTACATATATTGAACCATCCTTACATCCCTATGATGAAAGCCACTTGATCATGGTCAATTATCTTTTTGACATGTTGTGGAATTTGATATTCTAGTATCTTGTTGAGGATTTTTGCATCAAGGTCCATAAGGAATATTGGTCTGTACTTTTCTCTTTTTGTTGTGTTCTTTCCTGGCTTTGGTATCAATGTGACACTGGCTTCATAGAATGAGTTAGGGCAGATTCCCTCCTTGATGTTTAGAACAATTTATGTGGGATAGGTACCAATTCTTCTTTGCAGGTCTGGTAGAATTCTGCTGTGAATCCATCTGGCCTGGGACCTTTTGTTGGTAGATTTTTTTTTTATTATTACTGCTTCAATCTTACTGTTTGTTATTGTTCTGTTCAGGATTTCTATTTCTTCCTGATTCAGGCTTATGAGGTTATGTATTTCCAGTTATGTATTTTCTCTAGGTTTTCTAGTGTGTGTCCAAAGAAATTTTTGTCACACTCATGGATAATATTTTGTATTTCTATGATCAGTTGTAATGTCTCCTTTCTCATTTGTGATTGAAGTTATTTGACTAATTGATTCCATTGTGGTCTGAGAAGATATATGGTATGATTTCTATTTTTGTGAATTTGCACAGATTTGCTTTTTGGCCTATCACATGACCAATCTTGGAAAATGCCCCGTGTGCTCATGAGAAGAATGTATATTCTGTATTTTTTTGAGTAGTGTGCTCTGTAAATGTCTGTTAGGTCCATTTGTTCTAGAATTCCATTTAAGTCCAGTATTACTTTGCTGATTATTGCTTTGATGATCTGTCCAGTTTTGTCAGTGGAGTGTAGAAGCCCCTGACAATTATGATGCTACTGTTTATTTCTTTTCTTAGCTCTAGGAAAATTTGCTTTATCAATCCCCCAGCTCCTGTGTTAGGTGCATATATATTTAGGATTGTTATGTATTCTTGCTGAATTGCTCCTTTTATCATTATATGATGACCATCTTTGTCTTTTTTATCATTTGTTGATTTAAAGTCAATTTTATCTGATATTAGAATGGCTACACAAGCTCACTTTTGGTTTCCACTTGCTTAGAATATTTTTTTCATCCCTTTACCTTGAATCTGTGTGCATCCTTGAAAGTCATATGGGTTCCTTGGAGAGAACATATTCTTGGGCAATGATTTTTCATCCATTCAGCCAGTCTATCTTTTAATTAAGCATTAAGCCCATTCATGCTCAGTGTTAGTATTGCTATATGGCATACTGTTCTGTTCATCATGTTGAATAATACCTTGTTGTTTTATTTTTCCTCTTGTGTTATTGTTTTATAAGAAATGTGAGCTTTAGTTTTCGGATTTTTTTTTTACACCAGTAGGTATCTATTGTGTTGTCCATATATGGTGCACTATTGAGCATTTCCTATAGGGAAACAGGGTCTAGAAGTGAAAAATTCTCTTAGCATTTGTTTGTCTGGAAAGTCTTTATTTCTCCGTCATTTATGAAACTTAGTTGTGCAGGATACAAAATTCTTGGCTGGCAGTTTTTCTGTCTAAGAAGATTAAAAATGGGGCCCCAATCCTTTCTGGCTTGTAAGATCTCTATTGAGAAGATTGTTATTAGCCTGATGGATGATGGGTTTTGCTTTATTGTGCTGCCTGTAGAATTTTCTCCTTCATTTTGACTTTGGCCAGGTTGATAACTATTCGTCTTGGAGATGTCCTGTTTACTATGAATCTTCATGGTGTTTGATGATCATTTTGTATCTGGATATTTGAATCTCTGGTGATACCAGGGATGTTTTCCTCAATAATTCCCTTGAACAGGTTTTTTCATGCTTTTTGCTTTTTCTTCTTCTTCCTTAGGAATACCAGTAATTTGTATATTGCTTCATTTTACATAGCTCCACGTTTCTCCTAGTGATTATTTATTTTTGTTTAATGTTTTTTTCTGCATGTTTGACTGACTGGGTCAGTTCAAAGGCCTTGTATTTAGGCTCTGAAATTCTTTCTTCTCCTTGGTCTAGTCTGTTGTTGAGGCTTTCTCCTGTATTTTGAAGTACTGTAAGTGACTCTTTTATTTAAGTTCTTTTATATCCTTTCTTATATTGTCTGTCTCATTAACAACTTTATCATTCTTTTCACTCATGTTCTGAATTTTTTTTTTTTTTTGCTTGTGTTAGCTTTCAACTTTCTCTTCAACTTTTTCTCTCTCTTGAAGAGAAAGGTGAAAGCTAACACATCTTATTTGCCATCCATATTCTAAATTCCATTTCTGACATTTCAACAAGTTCCTTTTGGTTGGCGGTCTGTTGCTGTAGGTCTATTGTGATCCTTTGGGGTTTTGAACTAGCTTGTTTTTCATGTTGCTACAGGTTTTTTTGTTTGTTTGTTTTTGCTGGTTTATTCTCATCTGAAACCTCTGTTTGAATTCTCTGATGGCAGGGATGTGCTTGGCTCCCAGTCATGGACTTCTGCTCTCCCTGCTTCCTCCCTGTCCTGGCAAGGGGCAATGTTGGGACAGTTGCAGAGCAGTCGATCCCTATGTAGACCAGGTGCTCTGGGCCCCAGACCTCAGAGTGGCATCAGCTGTAGCAATTTGAGAACAGAGGCCAGTGGGTCCCTGCTGAGCCCACTTTCCAGTGCAACTTCACCGTACAGTCTTCAAGTAGTCCCCTGATCAGAATAGAGGCCCTTAATGGTGGTAGGGGGCCCCTCACAGCTTGAGTTGCAGTGTCCGCACTGGAAGCCTGAGGCCCTGGGGCTCTCTCCTTTATTGCTTTCCATATAGTCATCTCCTCTGGGTACCTTCTGATCTTGACCAGTGGATCTCTCCATTCTTGTCTAATAATTCACAATGCTTTCTCTAAGAGGGTCCATTAGTGGAATGGCATCTACTTGCAACTTTCAACCCTCTCCTTGAGAGTGGCATGTGAGGGCTGTTTCTACTCCTCTATCCTAGCCTCTCACCCTAAAATTTTAATATCATTATGTTTTCTTGGAGAGTTGACTACTTTTAAATTATGTAATGCCCCTCTTTTTTCTTAAAAAATTTCCTTGCTTTGATGTTATCTTTGCCTTATATTAATATAATTACTCCAACTTTCTTTTAATTAGTGTAGCATGGTATATTTTTCTCTATCCTATGAGAGTCTTTGTATTTAAAGTAAGTCTCTTATAGAAAATGTGTACTTGGATTTTTTAAATCCATTCTTAAAGCCTGTATCTTTCAATTAAATTTAAAGTGATTATTAATATAGTAAAATTAATATTTATAACTGTTATCTGTTTATTTCATTGTTCTTTGTTTTCCCTGTCATCTTCTGCTTTCTCTGATTTTAATTGAGCATTTGACATAATACATTTATTGCCTTTCTTATCATATTAATTGTACCTCTTTAAACAAATTTAGTGGTTGATCTAAACTTACAATATGTACTTTAACTTGAATCCATCTTCAAATCATACTATACCAATTCACAAGGAGTACAGTTGTCTTAAAACAAAGTATTCTAAACTTTTTTCCTTTTGATATTGATGTCATTAATTTTATTTAATATATCACCCAATACCTTGTTGCTATTATAACTTTTAAAATAGTTATTTTTAAATTAATTAAGAATAAGAAAAATAAAATTTGGGGGCCTTAATTATTCCTTTTCTTGTGTTATTTTTTTCTTTAAGTAAATCCAAGTTTCTGGCCTAAATATTTTTCTTCTGCCTTGTTAATTATTCTAACATTTCCTTCAGTGCAAATTCTTGGCAGTAAATTCCCTCAGTTTTTGTCTGAGAAAGTTTTTATTTCTTTTTTTACTTTTGAAGGATGATTTTGCAACAGTTCTAAGTTGATGGGTTGTTTTTTTCTTCCAAAATTTTAAATATTTCACTTTAATCTGCTTTTACTTTAGTGGTTTTTGATAAGACTCCTGCTGTAATTCTTATCCTTGGTGACCTGTAGATACAGTGTTTTATCTTATGGCTTCTTTCAAGATTTCCTTTTTGTCTTTGGTTTTCAGCAGTTTGAATATAAATATTATCTGCCTAGGGCAGTTTTTTATAATAGTTATCCTTCCTGATGTTCTCTGAGCTTTCCGAATTTATAATTTGTTGTTAGTTGTTAATTTTAGAAATTTCTCAGCCATTAGTATTTCAAATGCTATTTTTGCTCTATTCTTTTTTCCTTCTTTTCTGGTGTTTTAATTATGTGTATGTTACACTTTTGAGATTGTTCTATGATTTTTGAAGATTCTCCTCCACCCCTGCCCAGTGCATTTCAGTTTTAAATTTTATACTGATCTGTCTTCGATCTCATTGATTCTCTCCTTGGCTATGTCATACACAGGTCTACCTTCTGATGAGCCCCTCAAATCATTCTTCTTTTCTGTTACAGAGATTTTGATTTCCAGCATTTTCTCTTGATTCTTAGGGTTTCCACATCTATGATTATATTACCCATCTATTCTGGCATGTTTTCTACTTTCCCCATTAGAGCCATTAACATATTAATCATGTTAATTTAAACTCAAATCTCTGATCATCCCATTTGAATTATATCTGATCCTGGCTCTGACACCTTCTCTCTTGATAGGGTTGTATAAAAGTCACTACATAAGAGCCTGCGGAATGGAAGCTCTTTCGCAAATATAATCTACCATATATATTTTGCTCAATTTTGTGTTTGGTTATTGGAGTTTTCTTATTATTTTATAGGGATCCTTTTTGTATTTTGGCTATTTACTGCTTCATAAACGGTCTTGAAAGCTCAAAGACAAAATAACAATTTATTATTATCTTTTATGGTTCTCAGGGGTGATGAACTCAGCTGGATGGTTTTTGCTTGATATTTATCATGTGATGCCAGCCAAATAACAACTATAGTTATCTGAATACTTCTTTATTTACAAAACAGCTGGGAGTTAGTCAGCCATCTCTCTCAAGGCGACCAGCTTAGGCTTCCCCACAGTCATGGTGGCCTTAGGACTCCAATTGATCAAGGCAAAAACTGCTGACCTTTTTAAAGGAATGGCCTAGAACAGGCATAGCGTTACTTTTGCTTAACTATAGTTTCAAAGTAGCTAATAATCAGTCCAGAGTTAAGGCAAGGGGAAATAGACTGTACTTGTGGAAGGAGAGAGTGTTAATTTACAGCTATCTTTAATCTGACATACACATAAAGGAAAAATTTTCTTTCCCTGTTATATGAGTTGCAAGTGATTTTCCAAGTTTGATTTTTGTCATGGTGTTTTTGTACTCATCAAATTAAAAAACAAAACAGAACAAAACTTTTGTTTTCAGATATAACTTATATCTTTATAGTTCTTTGCTTTTGTTTTTAGAAATGTTTTTCTCATTCTCAACCTACTTTTTAAAATTCTCATGTTTTCTTCTAATGCACTTATGGATTCCTTTCTTTGTGTTTAAATCTTCGAACCACATATAATTTATTTTTCTTTAAACTTTATTTTATGAATACATTTTTTTGTCCTGGGGTTACTCTTTGTTTTCAATATCATTTATGGAATAGTTTATCTTCACCCCAGTAGTTTTCTTTCCTTATCATATACTCATATCTTATAAGTCTACTGCATTTTGAACATTTTCATGTTTTTCTGATCTGTTTATACATGTACAAGTAAAAGTGGTTTTATTAATTTTGTTTTTATGTCATTTGGAAGAGATAGATCCCTTTAATATAGTTTTCCACAAGAATGTTCTTTGACATTCTTGCTTATATTTTTTTCCATTAGCATATCAGAATTAGCTTGTCTGGTTCCAAAAATAAGCCTGTTGTTTTTTCAGAGGAAATATTTACATTTTTATAATGTTTAATGTACCCATCCAAGAAGATAGCATAACCTTCCAATTATTTTCCTGATCTGTGACAGTTTTGACTAAATGAGTGAAGTGAAATTCAAGCTATATTTTTCTTCATTAGCCTATTAAATTTTATTTCACACAGATATTATACATGTTTTGTTTAAAGTTTTTCTAGGGATTCTTTTTCTTATACTACTTATTGTAAATGTAAATACCTTTTCTAATGTACCATCTAATATGTTATTGTCTGCATAGACTTTCCCAGCCATATTTCTGATTTTTCTATTATTATCTACTTTTTCAGTTTCTTTTAGTTTTCTGAGTAAAAATTTATGTTATCCAGAATGATAGTAATTTTATCTCTAAAAGTATACCAGAAAATAATTTTATGACACTATTTTCTCAAGCATATTTGTCTATTGAGGTAGAAGGGCAGATCATTTTAAAATGGAAAGGTTTCGTATATGCGTATAATGAAATAAATATCACATATTATCCATAACATAAATTTACAACACAGTTTCATGAATTTGTTTGGAAACTCTTGATCTAGTTCAAATTCCATATTTTACAGATGAGAGGAAAAAGATTTTGAGAAATTATGATAGTGACCCAAGAGAACTGTCCCACCTATTTAGGACCCAGAATTAGGGTGACCAACTCATTTGGGTTGGGAGAGAATTGGCACAGTGTCTCTACTTACTATTCCTCCCCTTCGTATACTTTCCACCTCGATTAAACTAAAATGCTTACTATCCCTTGCCCTGGCTCCATGCCTTTGTCTGTGTTGTTCTCACTGCATATGGTGTCTATCTCACATATCCGTAAGTATAGTTTCTACCCATCATTTTCAAAACTCACATCATGTTTTTATCATCCTCCCATGCTCTTCATTCTTTATAAAGTACAGCACTACATTCAGGATCCAAGTATTGCTGTGTATATTTCTCACGGCTCATATCATTTTGTAACTTATGTTCACGTATTGCTTTCCTTTCTGGCCATATATTACTTATTGCACTCTGCCTTGTCATTCTTCCAAATTTTAGTACCATGGATTGAACATAATAGAAAATGGAAGATGTTTCTTGAGTTAATGACTAATAACATTCATATTTATTGAGCCATTATGTACATATGTATAATCTATTTGCACCAGAATTTATGTGCAGGTACACATGTCTATACACATACCTAAATACACACATATATGCAGATACAAAGTCTAGTGTTGATAATTTTCAATATGTTTAAATAATTAGTAAAGATTTTCATTTATCATATCTCTGATGAGAAAGGTATGTTCTGTGTTTTGAAGGTCAATAAATTCTGACTTAGCATGTGAAATGGTTATTAACATGACCTAGATGAATGTTGTTCTTTGTAGGTCTATTACAGTAAGGAGCAATATCACATGTTTCAATATATGTAATTGATATTCTGAAGATGTAAAATTTTATAAAATGAAATATTTAGAAAACAGCATATCTTTTATTTCTAGATCTTAGTTAGAATAGAGAAACACTTCATATGGGTAACATATAACTTAGTAAAGAATCATAGAAATCACACTGCCATATCTTTTCAAGGCTTAAGTCATTGCTTAAAATGGATGTTTACCACAATCGGTATGGTAAAGAAATAGAAAGCAAATTTTGTTAATTAGAAATGCAGAATTTTATAATTAAGTGACAGCTATCATAACACATTAAGTCTAGGAGGATTTTAGAAGTAGTAGCACTCATAATGAGAGAGTTTCAAGTTTGTTTTATCACAAAGAAATAGATTGGAAAAACCTGAATACATTACCTGTCCAGGTAGGCAATAAATAAGATTAATTTCTTATACAAAATATCTTTTCTATCAAGAAAGGTGAGTTTTTACCTGACTTATTTAAATTAATTTTCTTTACGGAGTATGCCATCTGTTATTCTGACACGTTATATGGTGAAAGGGCATTCTGAATGCTGCTGCATACTCCAGTAAGCACTCTTTCCATTATTCACAAAGTCAAAATTTACAGTACATCACTGATACTATTGAATGCCTTTCTTGAAAATCAGTCATTTGAAGAGTAGCCCTAAATAGACTTTTCTAATATAAAAATAACTGAAAAATATTTTATTTTATTCATTTGAATATTTTTTCAAGATATATTTTATACTTGGTACTTAACCAAGAATTCAGAGGCTAATCAACCTACCTACCTTCCTTCCTTCCTTCCTTCCTTATTTTAGAAGAGTTTATTTGTATTTTACTTTTTAGAAAAAGTATTTAGTGATTTTTAAGTAAATTTCTTTGAAAACCAGCACTATATCTGTTAGAACAGACCATATGTATAATCTAAGATCTAGAAATCCAACAGAAATATGTACATATATTCACCAAAAGTCATGTAGTAGAATGTTCGTGATAGCAGTGTTTGTGTTAGTCTCAAACTGGAAGCTACTCAAATACCTACCAAGAGAGAAATGAATAAATATTATATATATATATATATGTGTGTGTGTGTGTGTGTGTAAATATATAAATATAGTATACTCACAAAATGGAAAACTAAACAGCAATGAGAGTGAACTAACTATTCTGTACCTAACAATTTGGAGGAATCATGCAAACCTAAATGCTGAGTGAAAGGAACCAGATAAAGAAGCTTGCATATTGAATGAGTCCAGTTAGATAAAGTTCAAAACAGACAAAACTAACCTGTGCTGCTGGAAGTAAAGATAGTGAGGTAGTGACTGGAGGAGGCATTTGAGGGGCTTCTGATTGCTGATAATGTAGTAATGCTTGGTGTGGATGCTCATTAAATAGGTGTTCTGTGCTTCACACAGTCATTAAACTCATGAACTCATGGTATGCGTACTATTTTGTACACATATTTTATTAATAATTTAATAAAGGCCGGGCGCGGTGGCTCACGCCTGTAATCCTAGCACTCTGGGAGGCCGAGGCGGGCGGATTGTTTGAGCTCAGTAGTTTGAGACCAGCCTGAGCAAGAGCGAGACTCCGTCTCTATCAAAAATAGAAAGAAATTAATTGGATAGCTAAAAACATATATAGAAAAAATTAGCCGGGCATGGTGGCACATGCCTGTAGTCCCAGCTACTTGGGAGGCTGAGGCAGTAGGATTGCTTGAGCCCGGGAGTCTGAGGTTGCTGTGAGCTAGGCTGACGCCACGGCACTCACTCTAGTCAGGGCAACAAAGTGAGACTCTGTCTCAAAAATAATAATAATAATAATAATAATTTAATAAAGACTTTAAAAGTACTGCCATTCAGCTGGAAAATTAGATTTGAACATTTACAATCAATTTATTGATGCTATTTTATTACAAATGGCATAATTCACTAGTCACAATAATTAGAAACTAAAAAAGAATGAGATCATGTCTTTTGCAGTAACATGGATGGAGCTGGAGGTCATTATCTTAAGGGAAACAACTTAGAAAGTCAAGTACCACATGTTCTCACTTACAAATGGGAGCTAAGTAATGTGTACATATAGACATAGAGAGTAGAATAATAGACATTGGAGACTCGGAAGGGCGGGAGGTGGGTAAGGGATGGGAAATTACTTAGTGGGTACAATGTATACTATTCTGGTGATGATTACATCAAAAGCCCAGACTTCACTGCTATGCAGTATATCCATATAATAAAACTCAACTTGTACCCCTTAAATTCAGACAAAAAGTATCAATATATTTCTTTTCTGCACTATACCATTTAATTTAGGATTTTTCTGATAGATTATATATATATATATATATATAAGCGGTCAATAAAATTTTTAACTGCACTTAAAAAAAAGAAAGTGTTGTGCCTTTGACAACAAAAATAAAAAGAGTTCATCCTTTTCTATATAAATATAGAATAAAAAAGTACAATAACATACATTTATGGTATTTTTTCCAGTTTGCACAGAGGGTTCATATACATCATTTGATTTTTTCCCCATTCTTATACTTTGTTAGGCTACCTAGTGGCTATTTCTATTTTGGGAAACAAAGGGACTCTAATTCTAGTAAGTCTATGGTGCTTTGACTAAAAATAATGTTTGTTTATGAAGCTTCTATCATCATTGTATAGTTTAAAATCATAGAAAAATCTTCGACAGGAAAAAGTTTGATAATATTTGCATCTAATTGACAGAGATATTGCTGTTCAAATTTATACGAACTCTTCAATTTTTCTCCTGACAATTATGACCATATGCTCTGGTGCCCAGGTGCTTTGGGTTTACATTAGAGTATCTAGGTGCTCTGGGTTGAGAAAATGATATTCTATTATTTGTGTTTTTGAATTTAAAAAAGTTTTCTAAGCTTTAGATTGAATAAACAGAATATCTGGAGAAATTGTCTCTACTTTTATATTTATCCATATGTGTGGATTATTCATTAGCTGTAATTAGTTATTTCGTAAACATACTGGACATACTTTTATCTTATTGAACTTTAAAAAGCATCTCACTTTGTTATAAAACTGAATCAGTAGTTTCCATCTGAAAATATTAATAGACGCTAGAATTTCTGTGACTTAAGCCTTAATTCTGTTA
Source organism: Avahi laniger (assembly GCA_963575035.1). Taxonomy (NCBI): domain Eukaryota; kingdom Metazoa; phylum Chordata; class Mammalia; order Primates; family Indriidae; genus Avahi; species Avahi laniger. The sequence goes on from CAUYSK010099769.1 coordinate 11,828, forward strand.
CACCAGTTTGTCTTCCCCTGCAGTTAAAATGAAAACATCTGTGGCTATAATCACAGAGGCAAAAGTCACATCCTTGGAATTATGACTCCAGTTTTATTTTTTCTCAGTTGCATATTCTATCAGACCATCTAAATATCTATCATCCCTCTCAGAAAACTGAGAATCACAGATACTTCTGGTAATTTTCTTGTGCTTCCCACACGCAAAAACCTTTTGTTGTTATGATGAAGATAATGCATGAAGAGTAGCGCTGTATCTCATCTTTACTACTTACTAAAATTCAGATATTACTATTATTATCCTCAGTAATGCAAATAGATAAAGTATTAGATGCTTAATAAATGCTAGGTGAATGAAAAAGTCATTATAAATTGTTCTAAAATAGTCCCTAGTTTAATCTTTAAGGAACATAATGTATGGATGGTCTAGGAAAAGTATACTGAAGAATTTTATAGTGATTCGTTCCACATAAAAAAAGGGATTTTGCCTATTGTGCAAGTATAGTAATATTTCACATGACTTAGAAAAACCTAAATGTTTCATTTTATAATAGTTTTAAATTTACAAAAAGCTACAATGATACTACATATATTCCACAAACAGATTTTCATATTGCTAACATCTTACGTTATTCTAGTACCTTTGTCACAAGTAATGAATTTATATTAATAAATTATTATTAACCGAAGCCTATACTTTATTCAGATTTCATTAGTTTTTCCTTAATGATGTTTGTCTGTTCCAGGATACCATATTGCATTTAGCCATCATATATTGTAAGGCTTTCCTTGGCTTAGAAAGTTTCTCAGACTTTCCTTGTTTTTGATGACCTTGATAGTTCTGAGGAGTACTGATCAGTTATTTTGTAGAATGTCCCTCCAATTGGTATTGTCTTATGTTTTTCTTTTAGTTAGACTGATGTTACGGGTTTTTAGAAAAAATTCCACCAAGATAAAGTGACATTTGCATCACATCCTCTTGAGGTTAAATATAACCAATATGAATTATCACTGTCAATGTTAACCTTGATACCTGGTTGGGGTAATGTTTGCCAGGTTTCTCCACTGTGAAGTTATTTTCCTTCTTTGAATATTGCATTCTTTGGAAGAAAGTCACTATGTGGCTCATATTTAAGGATTGCAGAGTTATGTTCCACTTCCTTGAAAGAGGATATACACATAAATTGGAGTTTTTCTATACATTGGATCTTTTTCTTCTCCCACATTTACTTATTCCATCATTTATATCAGTATGGATGTCATTTTATATCTTTATAATTTAAAAATATACTCTAGGTTACAGTATCTCAATATATTATTTATTTTGTTGCTTAAAATGTCCTATCTTTGACTATTGGAAGCTGTTTCATTGGCTCCTGTGTCACTTTGCTACACCTCCATCCTTGTGTTTTGAGCACTGCTTTACTGTTTGGCACTGAAAGATTCTCAAGCCTCATCTTATATATTCCCTATCCCAGTTCTAGGATCAGCCTTTTCTTTTAGGAGCGCTGGTCCTTTTATTGGAGAATGATAGCAGAAACCAAGATCTGAGTATTAGGTTTGCATTGTGCATCAAATCACATACTAGAATATCCGTGAGAAAAACTATATCAATTAATTTATTTTGAATAAATAGTTTTATCTTAGTGTTATACTCTGATCAAAATTTTACTACAAAATATACTCAAATTTTGGTTAGATTATAAAACTAAGGGATCTGTTTTGTAAGATGAAAATATTGTTCAGTGTGAAGGATTGTTAACACTTATAACAGAAATGCACCGGGTAGATGTTAATTGCTACAGCTTAAACCCTAAAGAAAATATATATTTTTATAACACACATCACTATTCTCTCTTAGATTGAAGAAATAGTTTCATCTATTGTTCTATGGTTATTAAAATTTTCCCTGTTAACAATAAAGAATGCACTATTTTTGGAGATTCCATGGCAATATTTTTGATTATACACAATAGCAATAAGGTAAACAGAAATAAATTGAAGATATGAAATATAAAAGTTTAGGACAGGTTTCACCCAAAGGAAAAATTATACAGAATTGATTTTTCACCTTTAATTATATGAAAAAAATTAAAATGTAGAAAACTAATTGCTGGTTTACAGAATCCATCACTTGCAAAATGCCTTTTCCTTACCTTGCCTTTGTTTCCTTTTATAAGAGGAGAGGGATGAACATTACTTGCTTATTTATTTGCTTTTGTGTTGGTCTTATTTAAAGTGCTTCTTAATGCTTAGTAGCTGCAAATTTTAAAAATAAATAAATGATTATCTACCGCTGCCATTGATGTTAAAGGAGTGTCATTTGAATCAAGATATCACTCAGTAAAAGTGTCTATTTTCTTTAATTTTGTATTGAGAAAAATGGAAATAGAAATTCAAATGTGCAACCCTGTCTTCTATAAAATGAAAATGAGTTAGTCAGGAGATGATTTTTGAGTCCTCTCCAGTTCTGAAATTTAATAAGTCTGCAGAGAGACTTAAATTTAATGGTTACATACTCTTAAAGTTTCTATAGTCATCATAAATGCAGAAATTTTCAGAAAAAATAAAGAAAAAGCTATTTTTTTTTTACTTTTTTCTGGCCATAGGGACACGGGCTATGTTACTATCTCCTTTACCAGGTTGAAACATGGTTTTGGAGCTTGATCTTACTGATTGATGTAGGAGTTTGAACTCTCACTGATTTGTTGATTTACTCTTGATTTCCCTTGCTCCCTGGGGGCTGAAGATTTGAGAATCAGCGAAATCTCAAGAAGGCAGAACAAATTACTATTATAAAATAGTGATAGGGTTGGAACAGGTTGTTACCTTTATTACCATTTTCCCAGTGCTTCTTATACCTATTCTGAATTGTTTTAGAGTCTATGTATTGTAACCCAGCATTCATTTTTGATGGTCTCCCTAATTTCTTGTTTGGTTTTCTTGCAGATGTTCCAAATATAAATGTAGCATTTCATACCAACACAAACCAACAAAAAACTCAAAAAACTCAATGTTGGAGATTCACTTTGTCTTTTTTTTGTTTTTTTTTTTTTTTGTTGTTGTTGTTTTTTTTTAGACAGAGTCTCATTCTGTTGTTCAGGCTAGAGTGCCATGGCGTCAGCCTTGCTCACAGCAACCTCAAACTCCTGGGCTCAAGCGATCCTCCTGCCTCAGCCTTCCGAGTAGCTGGGACTACAGGCATGCGCCACCATGCCCGGCTAATTTTTTCTATATATTTTTAGTTGTTCAGCTAATTTCTTTCTATTTTTAGTAGAGACGGGGTCTCACTCTTGCTCAGGCTAGTCTTGAACTCCTGACCTCGAGCAATCTTCCTGCCTCGGCCTCCCAGAGTGCTAGGATTACAGGCGTGAGCCACCACGCCCGGCCTACATGATTCTTCATTGAACAAATGTTTATATGATCTCATCATATCTCTGGATACTGGCTTTCAGTTTTTAAGAATCAACCTAGAGGCAAAGCATAAAGGACATATGTGGTCACAGAAGAGAATATATGTTG
>CAUYSK010099775.1:0-35406 GCA_963575035.1 Avahi laniger
GCCGGGCGCGGTGGCTCACGCCTGTAATCCTAGCTCTCTGAGAGGCTGAGGCAGGCGGATTGTTTGAGCTCAGGAGTTCGAAATCAGTCTGAGCAAGAGCGAGACCCCGTCTCTACTAAAAATGGAAAGAAATTAATTGGATAACTAAAAATATATAGAAAAAACTAGCCGGGCATGGTGGCGCATGCCTGTAGTCCCAGCTACTTGGGAGGCTGACGCAGTAGGATCGCTTGAGCTCAGGAGTTTGAGGTTGCTGTGAGCTAGGATGATGCCACGGCACTCTACCCATGGCAACATAGTGAGACTCTGTCTCAAAAAAAAAAAAAATTATTTTACAGAATTTGGTCTTTTTTCCATTGACACTATGTGTCAGATGCTATACTTGGTGCTAAAGATACAACTGTGGGACCAAAAGATACAAACCTCATAGCCACTTAGCTCCAGTGTAGCTGGAAATATTAGCAAGTTAAAAGAAATTATAATATAATATAGGAGAGTTCTTAATGTGATGGGGTTGCCATGATGGAAAACAAACAGAACAAATGAGGGAGCCCATTCCTAAGGGGTCACGCGGGGCTTGCCTGCTGCAGAGGCTGAAGTGGAGGAGAAGAGGGAGCCAGTGGAGCTGGAGGGTGAGGAGACGTGCAGGGCGGGGCGGGTGCAGCTTTCCAGGCAGAGAGCAGCCTGTGCCCGGCCCAGAGCAGAGAGCAATGGCACAGTCGAGAGACAGAAAACAGGTTCTACGGCTGTGACCAGGTGGCTGGGCCTGGGCCCGGGCCCAAAGGGCTTCCCGATGCTCACTAAAGAATTTTTTGTAAGTGGACATTTAGAAACAAACTGCGTTTCTAGAAAGGAAAACTGCAGAGGAAGCAGGTTCAAGATGGCTGACCCGATGCACCTGCCCCTTGCCTCTCCCACGGAGCGGATGCAAAATGCGAGCAGGTATTCATTCACCTTTGGATAGATCCTCTACGAGAGAGGAGCGGGATTCAACAGAGAAGCGAAGGAAGGCAGCAAAAGCAAAGGAGAGAGAAGTGAGGCAGGATCAGAAGTGCCTGCACGTGGGGAAGGCTCCACACTCCCGCCGAGGACTGCACAATCCTGGCTACAGGAGGGCCCTCCACTCTCCGGGGCCCCCGGACTAACACAGGGAGCTGTCCAGAGACTGTGCGGTGGCCCTGCTCTGGAGCGGGGCACAGCGAGGTCCTGCAGGCTTCTGAGCCCTGAGCGCCATTCTGGGAGCCCAGACCCAGAGGGCTGCGACTACCTGGGGCCAGAGCTGCGCCCTCATCCCTGCTGCCTAGCGGGGCTGGGGGAGAGGGGTTAGGAAGCTGGGCACCGTCATGTGCTCCAAGGACAAATATTGCTGCTCTGCTGCAGGACACAGGAGCAAGCAAACCCCAACAGCCTGCCCTGCCCCCCGCCTGAGCTTTCTGCAGTAGCCTGGGGACCAGCCCGCCCCTCCCCACAAACATTCCCCAGCACCCGCTTGGACTGTGACGAACACGGGGGAACCTGCTGCAAGTGCTTTTTAGAGCAGGGCAGGGCAGAGTGGGCACTTTACTGCACCAGAGAGCACCTGGCTCGTGATCCGAAGTTGTCTGCACCCCTCCAAGTAGAGACATGAGCGCGGAGACAAGTCTGTAGGGTGGGAGAGTGTCCCCACCATAGAGCAGAAGCAGCACTGGAGCCGGGGAAAGGATGTGGAGACAAGGACCTCCCCTCTTCCAACTACCCAACCTTGCAGACATAGCCGCCTATGCCCCCAAGCACGAACTTTTGGCGTGGATGAGCTGTGGGGTGGCCAGTGCTAGGCTCGCAGGGGTAGATACAGCCCCAGTAGTACTCTGCTCACCACTCCTGAGTTCTGTGTGGAGGATGCAGCTTATGTCTCTCCCTTCATGAACAGGCCGTGTTTCTGCAGCTGTCCCGACCCAGAAATCTCAGCCCGTGGGTCTCTGCATCACTGGACCACAGCTGGCACTGCCCAGCAGCACCTGGACCACAGCAGCTCTGGGGGACTGGTGAGTCCAGGGGAACTCTGGGTCTCCTGGTGCTTGGGCTTTCAGGGCAGGCCACATCCAGCTGACAGGAGTGAGCAACATACCAGAGGGCCCCACAGACAGAGGGGACTAGGGCACCAGCTTTCCACCATTCGGAACCTTCCCCTCCTCCCTCCCTGGCCCATTGCTGCTAAGGCAGCCAGGGCTCTTTCTGCTCAGGACTGGTGGAGGTTCCATAGGGGACAATTAAGTCAGGGCACTTGGGAGTGGCTACCCCCCCTCTTGTAGAGTACTCATCATACCCTGGATCCCACAGAGTTTGGGGCTCACTCCTTTCCCTCCAAAAAGCCACAGCAAGCGCCTTCATGTGTCCCAAGGACGAAACCTACTGTCTCCCCTGAGGGACAGCAGTCCTCTCCCTGCAGCTGCCTGTGTCCGCTGGGAGGAACCCACCCTCCCAGGAGGCAAGACCCTGGCACAACCACGCCTTCCCCGCTGCAGCATTTCAGCCACAGACCACAGCGGGTCTGGCAGCCCTGCACACAGCAGGCCCAGCTGCCTCCACCACCTCCGCTGCAGCGGGGCCAGGTGGGAGCTGAGAATCTGGTGCTTTTGTTTCCCTGAAGGACAGGGACCACTGTCACTGCTGAGAGAGGAGGTGTGAGTAGTTCATGAGTCCCACAGCCTCAGCTAATCTGATCAAGAGGAGCCAGCCCCGCCTGTCACGGGCTCAAGGTGCATCCGCCCTCCTCCTACCTCTTCAGCAAGAGAACACCCCACCCCCTTACCATCACAGTTCGCTCCTGAGCTCAGGGAGGCTTGAGGGCAAGTTTGCAGCCTGGTCTTAGTCTGGTTGCCCCAGGCACACACCATCAAGGGGCCTGGAAACTGTGGATTACCTAACCTAGTCCACTATTGCTGCCGCCAGAACACTCTCCCTGGGGTCTGAGGTCCAACGGACCCAAATTGCCAGCAACACCATAGTGATTCCCTATCTGCATGAGGTGAAAGGCAGCGAGTCTCCCTCTCTCTACACTGAACAGCAGAGTTACCAGCAGAGTAGGACAGGTGAACTGCAAAGCTATCTGTTTTGAAGTGAGCAAAGCCGTTCCAAACGAGAAGGAACCAGCATAAGAACTCTGGCAGTATGAAAACACAGGCTCCTTCAACACCCACAAAGGAACACACTAGTTATCCAGAAATGGACTCCAAGCAAAAGGAAATGTAAATTAGAACAACCTCTATGGAAAACAGTATGGCGGTTCCTCAAAGAACCAAAAGCAGACCTACCATTTGATCTCGTAATCCCACTACTGGGTATCTACCCAAAGGAAAACAAGTCATTTTATACAAAGGACACCTGCACTCATATGTTTATCACAGCACAATTCACAATTGCAAAGATATGGCATCAACCTAAGTGCCCAACAACTGATGAGTGGATAAAGAAAATGTGGTGTGTGTGTGTGTGTATATATATATATATATACACACATACATACATATATATATATATATATATATACACACACACCATGGAATACTACTCAGCTCTAAGAAGGAATGAAATAATATCTTTTGCAGCAACATGGATGGAACTGAAAGTCCTTAAGTGAAGTATCTGAGAAATGAAAACACAAATACCACATTACTTATTTATAAGTGGGAGCTGAACGATGGGTATACATGGTTATACAGAGGGGTACAATGGACTTTTGAGACTCAGAAGCAGGGAAGGTGGGAGGAAGGTGAACGATTAAAAATTACTTATTGGATACAAAGTACACTATAGGGTGATGGGTACACTGCAAGCCCTGACTTCACCACTGTACAGTTTGTCCATGTATCAAAAAACACTTATCCTTCTAAATCTATTGAAATAAAAAAAGTACAATATATAACATAGGCTAAAATATGTTACAGTTATTAAAATGAGTATTTGTGAAGAATTTCAGTGACATGGGGAAAAAGGTTTCAACAATAAAATTTTAAAATAGCTAAATAGTCTGTATGAGAAGTTCACAATTAAAAAACTTACGTTTTTTAAATATACAAAATGTTTCAAATGATACGAATGGTAACAGTTGTTGTGTTTGGGTGGTAGGATAAAAAATGGTTTATTTTTCTTCTGCTTTCCTTTATTTTCTCTTTTTCACCAATCAGGCATTATTTCCCATTAGTTTTTCAACTCTAAAAACTTTATTCAAAAAAAGAAAAAAGGTGAAAGCTGAAAGATTTCTAAAAAATTGTAGCATTTTTCCGGAAGAATGAGTAAAATACACAAAGGTATACAGATACACGATTTGCAGTGTCGTTTCACACCTTGTGACGTGTTGACTGTCCATACATATTGAAGTTGAGGAAGTCCATAGTGTTTCCCTCGTAATTTGGGAAAAATTATTACACGAGAATTGGGCACACGGCTCCGATAACTCTACAGCAGTTTGGACCTCAGTTGTAAGAGATACTGCAGAGTTTCATACCGAACAATGGATCAGAATTTACTGTCCTACATTCGGCTGCTAGAGGTAGATCCAAAAGAGAAGACAAATTGGTCTTTTCCCCCCGCTATGTTTCTGAGACAAAAAAAAGTAGTCAAACTTCTGAAAGAAAAAATGTGTTCAATATTATAGAAAGGAAAGTAACAGTTGAAATGGGATCATCAGCTCATTTTTCCTGCTGCCAAGAGCAAAGGAAATAGGACAAATAACGCCACCGTGAGGCTTTCCTGGTGGAGATGGGAGGGCGTATGGGCGTTACATGAGCTTTCTCCAAACACATCAATTACAGGACATTTTATGAGCACTGTATTTTGCGATTAGGGGCTCCAGATTTTTAAAATCTGCCCTATAAACATTAATAATAATAATGGCTTATATGTATATATTATATGTAGCACCTCATTTCATCCTCACAAGAACATTTCCGTTACAGAGAACAGCAAATCAAGTTAAAGAGAGGATACATCACGTGCCCAAAGTTGTATATATTTTAGACACAGAATTGGAATTTTAATCCCAACCTTGCATTCTTAGCTCTGAAACTCTTCCGCATCTCCTAACAGACAGCAAATGGTGTGAGCAGAAATTCTTCTCTATTTGTCTAAAGTGAAACTGTATGTAAGCTTCAAAGACAAGCCCATCCCTGATGTCTCCACTCTCACCTGAACGACCATGCAACTGACTCTGTAGCTCCCTTCTGGCTCCTAACAAGCTCTGTGATGTCTGGCAAGAGGACCCCGCATGCAGGCTTTATCTCCCCTACAGTGGAGACGCGGATTTGGGGGACATTATGGAGTCTCATCGACGACCCCTTCCCCACTGTCCCCAGTATCACCCGCATGTCCGTGAGCAGTGACTGGTCAAGAAATTGTTGAAATCATGACTGGCCGACCAAACTCTTGACAGGTTATTAATGATATTTTCCACAGAACTCACATCTTTTCAGGGATATCCTAAAATCTCCAAAGATGATTGCATCTAGAAGGGAAGAGACCGACCAAAAGGAGCTTTCTGAAAAGACGTCTCACTGTTCATTATAATCCCTTGGGAGAAATGAAAATCTATGTTTCTATAGTCTTTTTTTTTTTTTTTTTTGAGACAGAGTCTCACTCTGTTGCCCTGGCTAGAGTGAGTGCCGTGGCGTCAGGCTACCTCACAGAAACCTCAGACTCCTGGGCTCAAGCGATCCTCCTGCCTCAGCCTCCCAGAGTGCTAGGATCACAGGTGTGAGCCACCACACCGGGCCCCTATAGTCCTAAAGTTAGCACCTCAATCAGTAATTTCTTTAAAGTGATTTGCTTGATATCTGAAATACAATTACATTTATGTCAGTCACATACTTATTTTTAAGTAATCTTCCTTTTTTTACAGTAAAAATGTAGCTTCATTCAGACCCATTCCTTTGTTTCTTTTCTGCTTTTAAGGTGGTTTGGGGCTCAACAGAAAAGATTTGAGCAAGGTCCTAGCGATACCACTGGCATCCTGAACCAACAACACTGCCCCAAAAGGGTGTGTGTTTTAGGTCAAGGTTAGTTTCCCTTTACATGGTGTTACTTACAACTGCTGGTGAGGGGACATGGATGCTCGCAACGGACCGTGGGCGGATGTGGTTGACCAGATGGCAGAGGACGACGCCATCCATGAGTGCCGCCCCCAGGTCCTCGTGCAGACTGACCTTCAGCCTCATCTCGATGCTCTGTCGGGGGAATCAGAAGGAAGCCAGTTGCTAACGACACTTAGGCAACCGAGGGTAAAATATAATTACAGGTATTTACAAACTGAGGCACTCATTCCCCTATGGGCGATGAGGATAAGAATGTCCAGAAAACACCGACATTATTTACATCTTTTCCAATAATATTGAAAATCCCTCTGCATAAAAAGAAATTCAGTTGTGTCTGAAATTTTTAATTAGTAGAATGAAAGGAATCATGGAATTGCTTCTTGAGCTCAATGCTTTCTCAGCCTTGGCGATGAAAATATACAAACAGAATGAACTGATAAATAAAAACCAAATCTGACTGGTTCAGACGGTCTGTTTTAGTTGAGAAATCAATTTTTTTCTTTTTTAAAAAAATTAAGCTTTTGATTTTGAGATAATTTGAGATTCATATGCATTTGTAAGACATAATAGAGAGAGATTCCATATACCCTTTGTCCAGTTTTCCCCAGTAGTAACAACTTGCAAAAAAACAACCAGGATATTGACATTGATACAGTCAAGGCACACAACACTGTCATCACCACGAGGATCCCTCCAAGTCTGAGATACAGGAGGCAAAAAGCAAGCCCATGGAGCTCACTCTCATGTTGTTCCCCCAGTTCTAGGGACCCTGGCCAGTCTGCCTTCTTCTCTTTACCTTTCAGAGTGTTCTCATGTTTGCTTTACATTTAATATCTTGGAGTTTAAGTGTATTTGGTGGGAGGAACAGGGAAAAATATGTCTACTCCATCCTCTTGTAAATCAATTTTAAAACCTCAAAGTTTCTGCTTTGCAACAGAAGCTCCTTTTAACTGGATAATAGCCTATGAAAGGATGAATTGATCTGGTGATTTAAAATACATGAAAACTTAAAAAACAGTGCATATTATAGAATAGTGTTACATAAATCTCTTTCTGAACCGTACTATTTGTAGACACATTTATAAAAGTACTCTTTCAGTCCCTAATTTTATATCACTAAATTAAAACATAACTGATCAATATGACCCATGCCTAAGATAAAATTACAAGGTATCACTCTTTGAGAGGCATATCTTAGCTTCTGATCTTGTCTGCATAGATCTTGGAAAGTTCGCCTTCCAAGTTTACAGCATATCCAAATATTTGGGCAAATGACAGGTCTGGCTTTCCCCTCGTGCTTGTTGAATCAACCACCATGGCTTCAAGTGGCAGTAAAAGGTTTTTTTTTTTTTTTTTAATTCTTTCCTCTGGACCACCTGCTAGACGATATACAGAGTATTGTCTGCCATAACAAAGATGCCAACCTACCTTAATTTAATTTAAATTTTATTCATAGGATTCATTGCTCATTTGTAAACTCAATACTATCTGAAACTGCATATTAATTTGTTTCCTTCTTATTTACTATCTCTTCCCAATAGACTATAAGCTCCGTAACAGCAGGGACCTTCCTGTTCTCTCCACGTTCACTGCCTGGAATACCACCTGCCTGAGTGGCAGTCAATAAATATTTGTTACTGAAAGGAGATTTAACATAAAATCAATCTCCTCCAAAGAGATTTCTTATGCTCCTCTAGTTCAGAGCTATGATGCCTCTCTTGGAACATAAAGAACTTATGTAGCAATTCATAACGTGCTGCCTTTAATAATTAACACCAATGTCTTCTTCCCTGTGCTGTTATTTAATCTCCCATGCGGACAACCATCCACAGAGTGCCCACCAGGAACTGAGAAATGCAACAGGAATAAGACAGCCATGGTCCCTGCCATCACCAAGCTTAAAATCTTCAATGGTAGCCAGCACATGACTTCATCCTTGGTAGGAACTCAGATGGTTTGTCCACGGTATGATTAATTTAAAAGCTCTGACCAGTTTGGGGTACAATGTGAGGATAACTCTAAACATCTTTAAATTAATGGAATATTAAGTAACTAGGTGATACAGCATTATTTTAAAGTATACCTAAATTAAAATAGTGCTAGCATTTATGCATATGTATTAAGTCTTTCTCCTTACATTATCTCATATTAATATATCTGTCACAAAACCCCACTGAGGTGGATTAGAACTAGTTTTTAGTACATGAAGAGACTGAGACTCATTGTTGTATATGACTTGCCCAATATTGGTCACTCAGTAAGTGACCTAGCTAGGTTTGAAACTAGGCTTGTTTGCAATACTTCAAAGTCCTATTTTTTTTTAAAATAGAGACAGGGTCCCACTATGTCGCCCATGCTGGAGTGCTGTGTGTCATCACAGCTCACTGTGAACCTGGAACTTCTGGGCTCAACTGATCCTCCTCCTCAGCCTCCCAAATTCCTAGGACTACAGGTATGTGTCGCCAGATCTGGCTAACTTTTTAACTTTTTTGTAGAGATGGAGTCTCGCTATATTGCCCAGGCTGGTCTCAAACTCCTGGCCTCAAGTGATCCTCCCGCCTCGGCCTCCCAAAATGCTGGGATTATAGGCGCAAGCCCCTGTGCCTGGCCCTATTTTTAAAAAATATAGAATGTTGCTTCACTTCTGAAAATTATTCTTTAGTTACATAATATTTCTTGGGTACCTCACGGAGTTGTTCCACCAGCTCTTTCTCTTCTCTCATCTGTTCCATTTTCCTCCGGATTGTAAACTGAGGGTCTATAGATTCCAAATTTCTCTGAGGTCTTAGAAACACTACAATAGAAAGGGAAAAAAGTTTTTACGTAGTGTCTTGTACAAGTTGCCACACAGCACTATTCATATTAAAACTAGACAGTGTTTTTATGTATCCAAAATAATTCATTTGCCACTCGAAGAAACAAAAGAAATTCTGATTGCACAGGGAAAGTTTGATTCAAGTACTCTAAAAGAGGTTATATTTTAAATGACACTGGATTGTGTGGACTAACAAGCTGTGTTTTTTGGTGATAATAACTGAATCCAGGGAAGGGTCTGGGTCATTGTTGGGACCATCCCAGGCCACTTCTCTGACGGATGGCCTTTGTCTCTCACCCTTCCACTATTTTCATTCTAAGTTTTAATTTACACTTACAAACTTTTCATGAAATTCAGATAATTTCTTTCAAATAAGATGGCTCTAGAATTGTTTTACTTATTAAAAATAAGCGCAGGTTGATGTTTTTGCCAGCATAATATTTTTCTGGGTTAAGAACTAGGTGATGGGTTAAGAACTAAGTGATGATACACAGGATCACATATCTGAGTGGGGAATGGAAAAATTCTGCCTTCTAGCCTGTCACTGACAGAGTATCCAAAAAGTTAGCTCTCTGGAGATGAGCACAGATTTCTTTTAGAAAGGCTGGCAAGATTAGAGACAGCTTAAGAGATCACTGTTGGCTTCAGGTCCTTAAAGCTACAACCTCCAAGAATAGTAACTAACAGCAGTGCTCTCTCTTTAAGGAGTGAAGAAAATGCATGCTCTTAACCTCTGAAGACTAACATCTTTTAAAGACCAATCAAGAAGGTAAAAATATTCTACACATGGAAGACTGATTATAGCAAGGGTTTTAATTCATTTTTTACGCTACAAAGCCCAGGGCAGATTTAAACTTAAATTTCTGTCTTCTTAGAGATTTTTGTCCTAGACTATCAACTTTCCATGCACACAGAGGGAGCAAAAAGCTGTTAAGAGCCCAGCTTGGGGTGAGGAAGGGAAGTCCTTCAGAAAATTTTGGGTAGAAAATTACAATTTTAGAAGTCAATACTGCATAAAAGGCTACACTGGCGTACTGCAATTGCAGTAGTTTCAATCACTATAATTTAAACAATGTCAAAAAAAAGAGTATGCAACTTTTATTCTATCTTGACAAACATTTCCTATTAAGCCACTTTAGGAATTATTTCAATGTATTAGATTTTTAAAAATAAATATGGTTTACAAATATAATATTAATACTTCAGATAAAAGATTTGAGTCTATATTTCATATAATAAAAAATCCTGTGCTTGCTTAAACTATTAATATATGATTTTAATCTCAATGTGTACCTCTGAACATGCATGGTACTTCTCACATCTCAGTATTTTATTTCTAAATTAGTTCTAGGGTATTCGAATCAGCATTCCGATACTCTGTGGAAGATGAGAAAGTTGACATATCTTAAATCCTTGACTGTACAGTTCATGGAGAAAGAGGATGATCTGATGTACATAAGCCTTTCACCTTCCAGAACCGCAGAGAGGAGTCAGCTTGTGGCCGGCGGCTCTGCTGGACACCACCGAGGGAAGTCGTAGGCAGAAAGAGCCAAAGGCATGTCACAGAAGGGCTGTCGCCACGTCCCACAAAACCCAAACCTCACAGGAAGTGAGACCAATTGGTTAAAAGCCATGGCCCTCAAAAGAAGGACAGAATGGCCAGACAGAGAATGATGAAAAGTTCACAGAGCAAAGAGAAACAAGGAAAAGTTTGACAAACTAAGAAGCATGGAAGAAACTGGAGAATGAGTTTAACTTGCCTTTACACCATCTCAAGTAAACAACAACAAAAAAACCCCACCTATTTAAGCATAGAAACTATAAGAGAAATATATAAAAACGTAAAATTTAGAAATAATTCATACCCCCAAAGAAAAGAGTCAACCAAATTTTACCAAAAAAAGTCAAGGAATGTGGGTAGAGTTGGGTAATACACAGATATGCCAGCAGGAGGCGCCTCAACACCGCTTAAACAAGTCTCATTTTTTTCAGAGGTTTTATTTTTCTTTGCCCTTTTTTTCTCAGGGTAATCTCATCTAATACAACGTGTTTAATATTTTCATTATGTTTTTATTGGCATATCTCATGCTGAATATGAAACTATCAGGAAGTTAAATGACCCATGAGCTTTTGTTCAACAGAGCACAATTCGAGCATCTAGGCCTTATTAGAGCGCTGTGTGAGATTTCAGGATAATGCAGTGGTGTCTGGGTTTTAATTTCCTGGCATCGTTTTTCATTTTAAATTCCTGTGCAGCTTAAAAACACAACATGCACGTTTGGGCATTTGCCCCATGAATGTCACGCAATCAAAAAGTGCTAAAAAAAAAAACAAAAACAAAAAACCACTTGAACTGTGGCTTTTTAAAATGAACACTTCAAATGTACATAAAATTATTGGAAACCATGACTATCTTACTACTAGCTTTCCAAATGCATTAATTACTATGACATATATGAGAATTTAAAATGATCTCTTTAGGCTCATAATACGACTACCAAGCATATAAACACTTATTTTGCTGGGTTTGTTACAACAGAATCATTTTACCGGGGCCATTAAGGTAGTGCTGATTATATTACTACAGGTTTTTTTTTTTCTTTCGTGTCCTATTTAAATAATAAATCCAGTGGCCAGTCTGGGTCAAGGCTTTAGGAAACTGATCTATGGTAGAATTATTCTGATTTTCCTTAATTTTACATCACTAAACTTCAAGAACTCCCTTACTTAATTCAGGGGAATAAAAGTTTAGCTTGAGGCTATGAGACCATATTAAGCAGTAGCCCCACTGTGAGCACTTGTTTTTCAAATCAAACTACCCCTGACTGTTTAGGTGTAAATAAGAAGGGAAAAATCGTGGCAAGAGAACAGAGTGAGAGTGTGTATGAGTGGTTGTGAGAGTGTGTGTGTGTGTGTGTGTGTGTGTGTGTGTGTAAAAAGAGACAGGGAGGTAGCTGATTTAAGATAAAGGAAAACAATGAGTCCTGCTTAAGCTAAACTTATAGTTTAATTACTATATGTCAAAGAAGTAGCATTTAAAGAATGGAGAAGATCTGCTCATATATGTAATTTATTTAGCAGGGAAGATAAACGAGAACCTTGCTGGGAATGGTGAGCGAGCTTATGCAGAATTATCGAACTCATCCTTGCAGGTATGGGTCAAATTCTACTGGTTTTTCCATTATCTCTGCATTTCCCTTCACCCTCCTCCCCATCCCCATCCCTGAGCTGGGAATAATTTCTGTCTCCTATGAACATACAAAATTCTTTATCTGTGTCTCTCCCGTGGCACTCACCGCTTTCTGTCTAACAGTAGAGCTATATTTCTCTCTATTATAGATTGTTAAGAGTTTATGACTGTTTCCAACTGGTACCCCCTGTCCCTGCCCCTCAAAGCAAGATGAGTTGTTGAATGAATAAATGAAACAATTGTTTCAAAAACTCCCTCATTCAAAGATCAGTCTATTTGCAGAGTGTCTTGAAGACATTATCCTGTCCTGATAATCAGTCATTTGAATTTTTCCTCTCATGAAAAATCTCCTAAGCTTAGTTTCCATGTCTGAATGTATTAGACTCTGAAATAAAACTTCCATGAATCTCAGCAGAGATCTTGGCTGCTTTTTTCAGAGCCGTATCCATAGTAATGAGCTTCATGCCTAGCACATAATAGGCACTTAACAGATATTTGAGGATGGGTACAAGAAATCATTTCTCGAACTGTAAGAACATCTTTCAGGTAAGCAAAGAAAGCAAGCCCAATGCTCTAAAAATTGTCCCAAATGCACTTTATCATTTAATTATTGCATGGAATGCACTCTTCATATAAAAAAATCAGTCTACATTATTAACCTTCATTATCTAAATTTAACTCAAGGAGAAATTTCTTCTTTGTGGAAATATGAGGTTTCAAAATTTGGCTCTCAGTTTTCCCTTGGAAATTAAGAATCTCAACTGGGCATGATGTTAAAGATATACAAAGTCAAGGGCAGCAATATGGTAGCTTTGAAAAAATAACATTAGCTTCAGATTAAAAAAAACAAAGAAACAAACCTATCAGTGCTTACACTCTATTCTACACCAAATAAACGAGCATCTCTGAGTGTGGAGCTCAGGTATCTCTAGTTTTAAAAACGCCCAGGTGATTCTAATACAAAACCCAAACTGAGAACCACTGAAAAGCTGCTCACTTCCTCAGTTTCCTCACTATTGTTATAGGGAAAATATTACCTATAGTGCAAGATTATTGTAAAAATTTAAGGAAAATGTCTGTACACTGGCTCGAGATGAATATGCCCATTGATTCATTCTCTGGTCATAATTTAAAGATCAATTTTCAATAAGTATAAGTTAGCACCTACCAATTCATTACAAATGGAAAAGCAAAAGTGATCCAAAAGAAACCAGGAGGAGTTTTTCACTTAAAAGTAAAGGGGAAAAAAGAAAGATTTGGTAAGAGGGCACAGAGCAAAGGAAAGAGCGGAAGTTAAGTTTTCAGGTTGAGAACAAACTGAGGGAGAACTGCCCACCCAGTTCCAGGCGTGGGAAGACCTACAAGCAAGCGTCCACACCCTGCTCTATCCGTCCCAGGAGGCGGGACTTTGGGAACTGTGGGAATTCAAACTCCTGATGAACTTCTAGCCACTTTGCCATCTTTAGAAATCTCTTTGAAGAGTAAGTTTTAGAGAGAACGGGGAATTTCAAATGAGATAGAACTGGAATAAAATATTCGAAAGAAGTGAAATAAAAGGGGAATTTTTATATAAAGCAGGACAGTGAGCAAGGTATAAAAATGACAACTTTACCACGAATAACAACTAAAAATATCAATGAAAGTCAAGTTACACTATGTTAGGTCGAGTTGGTAATAAGATGCTGTTTACTGACAAAGGTTATTTACAAAGGTAGCTGCAGATATTGAACAATGGAGAAAACATGAGGAAACAAAACCGATGTTGTAATCAGCTTTGAAATGCCAAGAGAGGTGGCTGAATAGGATCTTCTACTGAAGAGGAACCAGTGAGAACAACACAAGAAGTAGGCTGTGTCCCTCTCACGACACCAGTTCGCAGACTTGCAGTCAGAGTGCAGCTTCTTTAATTTAAAAACTGTATTAGAAAATGTATTCCAATCACAAGGCAAAGTCCAGAACAAAGAGAACAAAGATCTACATAAAAGATCAAATCTGGGAACGTGCACAAATATTTGTAAAGACTGTTTCTGCCCAGAAAATTGTCTGTTGCCTGAGGCATAGCAGATACAAATTGCAAGAGGGAATGACGACAACCACTGAACATCTGACATGACAGACACAGCCACGTGAATACTGAAAACAATGCCTTTATTATTATTGTGATACAGCATCATAGCTGCATGTGAAAGCCCTGGAGTTTTCACTCATGGAAAAAATACCAAATAATTATTGCAAAAATTATTCTATTTTTAGAAAGACTTTCACGATGATTGTTACCTCTAGAAATCTCAGAATTTTTAATAAAAAGAAGGCAGCCTGGCTTAATACTCTCTGTCTAGTGTCCTCTATAAACATCTGTAGAATGTTATGGTGGAGATGATTCCAGAGTCAGGAGCCCTGGGTCTGGCCCCACTTCCTCCTCTGCCCTGCAGTGTGACCCGGGCAGCTCTCACCTGTCTGGTTGTAGTCAGTTCATCCATAAGGACAGAAATTCTACTGCTATGTAACACATCTAATTCGTTCCCAACTTTAAGAAAAGTCCTTTGGTTTCAGATATCATTCCTAAGGAAATACCAAACCACACATAAATCTTTCATTCTAGGCCTTATTTCCTTTAGACAACATCAGACCCATAAATAGCTATGTTTTCTGAAAAACAAAAATGCCTCTCCTCCTTTTTTTTTTTTATAATTTTTAAGTAAAGGAACTCTTTATCAAGAAAGTTTCCATCTTGCTCTCTTCAACTCTCAGAATTTAAAACAGGATGATATAAGGAGGGCCTTTTGGTTCATGATCATTGTTCTTGAATCATACTTATTTTCAGTTAAAAAATTTAGAAATCTATAAAATGTTAAAATTACTTTTATAAATAACCTGCCAAAGTATTCATTAACCTTCCACATAGGGAAATTGTAAAAGCGTTTTGGCTGAATTTTAGCTAACAATCACAGCAAGTGTTTTAATACATATTTTCCAAGTACTACCTGTAACATAGTTAAATAAAAAGATAAGTATTCTCAGAAAATATATTTTCCCATTGGGTTTGCATATACCTCACATCTCCCTTCCCTATAGGTCACACTCTCTGTTTCATTTAACATGACGACAATCACTTTGTATTTTGAAGTAAAATGTTTAAAATCTGAACTAGCATGAGTCTAGAATGGCAATTAAGATATATGTGGTATGTAGAGCTAACTATATTTATTTTATTTTCATCTCTTAGGCTATTTAAGATATTTAATGGCACAAAATTAAAAGATATCTACATTAATCTTGGCTGAGTGTCCTGATTTTTTTATTTATACATTTGATTCTCAGGCCAAGTTATTATTCATGAACATTATACAGATGAACTTGCACACAAAGTGTCGAAAATCAAAACATGCAAATAATTTGGAAAAAAAAGGAGAAGGCAAATGATTTCTCTTCATCTTTAGAAATTTCTCAACATTAACATTATTTTCAGTGCAACACTCTAGAATCAGCTGCAGTACATTTTAAATACCTTAAAACTCTCATATGGTATAAGCATAAATAATAAAAGATCAAACTCTAAAAGCATTTAGTTCAGACGTAGGAGCAAACAGAGATAATCCAAATGTGCAAACACCAAACCTTGGTAAATAAGCAAACCAAAAAACCCAAGCAGAAAAGGTAGGGAAGAGAGTATTGAAAAGTTTTCCCCAAATTCAGAATATTCAAGATAATTAAACTGTAGGTTTGACAAACTGCTGGAGAACAATCCACATGCACTTTTCTGGACTTCATTTCTAGGCTTACTCATTATCTCTTGTATCAAGCATGCAGGCAAACACACTCTATCTTCAGCTGCACAGAACAGAACGTTCTGTATTCTCACTGGCTTATTAATGGGAACATCAGAGAATAGGT
Organism: Avahi laniger; assembly: GCA_963575035.1. Classification (NCBI taxonomy): domain Eukaryota; kingdom Metazoa; phylum Chordata; class Mammalia; order Primates; family Indriidae; genus Avahi; species Avahi laniger. The sequence goes on from CAUYSK010099775.1 coordinate 15,968, forward strand.
ACAAAGCCACCTACCATTGTCACTGTCTCCTTCAGATGGAACACTGTAGCTAGAGCTGTCCCATGTCTGTGCCTGTGTAAGTGTGTTGAAGGAGATAGGAGGAAGAATGAGGGCTGGGTCTGCAGGGGTGCCAGAGAGCCAGTCCGCGTACAGTTGCACAAGGACCAGGAAAAACCAAAGGGGCAGCAGCATTTCACAAATGGCATAGGGTTTATATGGAAATGAAGAGTGGATTTCATTTATATGGGGTTTAATTTCAAATGCACAATATAGGAGAAGAATGAAAGATGGCGCATGGAATAAAAAGAATGATAAAAACTGAGTGTTAGTACTCATCAACATATACTTTGCATGCAGTTAATATCGTTAATCTTAACAGTTCCGCAAGCCCACAGCCTTAGAGCATTAATGAATCAGGTCAGCAGAAAAAAAGAGTACCCACAGGTTAAGTAGACACAAAGTAAAAGAGCTACCAGATACTTTTCTCAAAGACTTTCTAAATAACTAACAATCTTAGCAAATACGATTCACACAAAAAATTCGGTAACATATGACAAAGCTTAATATGTATAAATATATCTATTATTTAGAAATAAAACTATTATAGAATCATTGTTTACCGTTAGTGATTTCTTTTCTCCAAGGCAAAGAAAAATTTCTTTTTAAAGACATCTATAGGTCTGCTGTATGCATTCTTGACAGCTGAATCTAGCCAACTGTTTCCTTAATCTTTGATATATACTTTTCAATGGTGCTTTCAATATTGCTCAGTAAAAAAAAAAAACCAAACAATTTTGGACACTAGTAGAGTATATTTAACAACAAACCCAATTAAACAATAGCTGTCAATCAATTTTAATAACTTCTGAGTTGGTCATTTATGAAACAATATCCCTTATTTTTGCAGGAAATATACATATAATAATTCCATATTTAGGAAATATCTATATAATTTTTTATTCTATCATAAGGCAGGGCCAGTAAAATAAACAGACATGATTCTAGAAATGAATATTTTGGTATGTACAGTTGTCTTTCTTTGGAGGGAAAAAACAGAAGAGAAAAATATTTACTTTGAAGAAAACTGTCAGCCTACTTTAAGAATCTAAGTTCTCATTCCAGCTTGCTAATTTGAGCAGTCTTGTTTTTACTGATAGAAGAAATCACATAAATCCACATACTTAATTTTGAGATAAAAATTAATTGGCTTTAAACATTGTAAAACAATCAAAAATCTTTTTTAATCATACAATCTCCATTTGAGATAACCATGTATACTATTTTCCAGAAAATGTGAAAAATAGATTATCATACTATTTAAAAATTACTAAGTCAAATGGGAAAAAATCCCAATATATAATGCTAGTTTTATTAAGTTCCAACATGCCACTTGATGTTCCTGAAGATAAATCAACATTATTTATAGCAACCAAACTCCACAGAGCTTTCAACAGCTAAAACAATTTCCACATTGGTTAGTCAGCATTACAGAAAGGCTGGAAGCTTGGTAAGGAAATTATTTTTGTTTTCTGCTATTTAAAATAAATACTCCATTTATTTCTCATCACTACAAAAAATTTGAAATGATTTAACAGTACGAGTATAATAAAAGCCTTAACTTTGGTAAGTTGAGTTTAGACTCCAGAAAAGGAATAAAAAAGTCACTGAAATAATTTTACAATTAAATTGCAAGTTGCACATTCAAAAGAATATTATTCTTTGGAGATCCATTCACCTTTTGATTTTCTCCATTATGGAATATTTTAAAATTGTACAAAACTTTCTACAAGGATGAGGAGGAAGTCTGCAGCCCTATATGACGTCCTCAGTGTGCAGAGGTCAGTCTCCTGTGGGTCATCACTGCAGGCATGGATAAGGTGTGCCCACACTCACCTCCATATTCCTTCCAGAACACACCATGGAAATGGAAGCCCAGCTCAGGGCCCTCAGCCCAGCTCTGGTCATACTCGCTTAGCTCCAGCCCGAAGAGGCCGGCCATTTGAGTCTTATTTCACGTACAATATGGCTCTCCCTATAACACCCTCTAATTCTGGTCACACCCAAGCATTTTCCCAAATGGCTTTTGTCCTATAGCCCATTCAAACTGCCGGAAAACCATCACACTTGGCCACATGGTACCCATCAATCAACTTGCTCCAAGAATGAAAAACACTTCCTTTATTAAAGAATCATCCTCTGTTTGTTTATTTTTCCGACAGGTACTTTTTTTCCAAATATACATGAGTATACCTTTCACTGTTGTCAAAATGCCTTACTGGAAAACCTGAGAACATCTGAGTTCTTGATCAGCTTTTGTTTAAACATGTCTGAGTCCTTTATCAGAACTTGCTTAAAAGCATTAGTAGTCAGTGTAGGCTAAATACCAAAGAGTCAAAAATATTAAAACAAAGAAAGACCTAAAAGAAGGAAGACAGGACAAGAACTTTAAATAAATGGAGAAATCAAAAGAACCAAATTTTTCTATACAGAGTCCTTTTTAAACATCAATAGTTGTTCTGTGCATTGCTTTAATTTACTTTTACAAATAAACTAATAACAAATTAAAGTAGGTAATACATTCCAAAAAGACTTTTCTTTTAAATGACCCTTGACCACTCATGCAAGTCTTAAAATGATCACCCTGTTATGTGAGTAAATACGTAGAACCTACCAGGCTCAGAAAGCAAATGAGGATGTCTCAGAAAGGAGACACCCTCCCAGAGGAAGGCTGCCCTTTATCTCAGCAGAGCACCAGGAACCACTGGGTCAAAGGGGCAGTTATTTTATCTTCCTTGTGCAAAAACGTACATGCCCCACTTACTTGCTCCCATCTTTTTTACCTTTGCTCTGATTCCAAAGGAAGGTAAGATATCCATTACTGACAACATGGACTTAGCTGATTCACTGAAAACAAAGCTCTAAACTCTAGCCTCCTCCAGCTGTAGCGAGGTTCTGATGCCAGGATTTCATCTCAACAGAATCGACAAGGATGTTCACATTGATAATGCACACATTTAAAAGGCTCAAGAGAAACCACCGAGTTATTCGGTGTCAGAATGGGCTGAGGCTTTCATTTACCTGATCGAGGCTTCAGGCCAAAAGGAGCTGTGCTGTTTGTGGTAGGAGAGACTGCAGGGGAGTTCTCTCTGATCTGTGGTGTTAGAAGGAAAGGAAATTAGAAAAAAAAAAAAAAACTGAAGCAAAACTATGTTCAAGGATTATAATAAAACCACCACCTTTTTGCATTTGCTGCATTAGTCCTGGCTAAAAAAAGATCATTTTGCAAATATTTTAAGTGGCATAAGCAACAGAATATTGTTTTGGGGTGACCCATTCAATTTTTTGTTGGCTCATTATAAAAATATTTTACAATCACATGAAACTGGCAATCCTCTTCCCTAGCACAGTTGTGTGCACGGGTGCATGTGAGCACACACACAAACCCATAACAAAAAGAGGGCACATCTGATGAAAACTCATAACACACCGAGATGAGGAAACAGGTAACACTGAACAGATGTCTCATCTACAGAGAAACCACGTTGAATCATTTATGGATAACAAGACATTCTAAATGTTGCTACTTGAGCGATTTTCATTCTGTCATCATATAAAGATATTCCCATATTTGGTTTTCAAAAAACTATCTTATAAAAACCTTTCATTATGAATAGGGCCAGGTAAGGCTGTGGTAGCTATTGAGAGTGAGATGGATTTCCCAGAGACTCTTTGATAAATTCATTAATCACGACAGTCTGAGATTATCTATTTCTGTTACAGATATTCCAATTCAGTCTTCATGAAATACCTCACCTTCCATGAATCTTCAGGAAACTTACCTCATTTGGAGAATACTGGCTCCCATTACTCTGTAATGTTAGGTCACTTTGTACCTAAAGAAGGGGGAAAAGCCACTGTTACGTTCCACTAGACTGAAACTGATGAGGCAAGAACTGCATCTTTCTAGTTTCATCTCACCCCTGGCCCACAGCACACAGTGACTATACGTTGAATTAATGTGCTAAGTAGCTAAGTAGGTCAACTTATATTTTCTGGAAACATGCAGCTGTATTTATAGAAAAAATACATCTAAAGCATTATACAAACTAAGATAAATAATTTTCCAGAGCAAAGAGTTTACTGCAAAGTATTTGTGGACACCAGCTTACCTTTCTAGGTTACCAACTTGCCTGTTGGCTCCCACCCCCATTTTAAGCATGGGTTTTTAGAAATGGTGCAAGGCAGTTGTTCCTAAATATGTAGAATCACACTGGGAGCTTTTAATAAATACATACACATGTCTGGACCCCAAATTACCTGGTCAAATCTCATGTTGTCAGTTCAACATCAATTTGCTTTGGCAACTACGGGTTAAGAGAGAATTTTTCTACAGTAAAGCATGCAGGATTTATAACTGGCCACAGAGGATGGTCAAGATGGCATACTGGTTTCCAGAAAGAATGACTGGGTGGGGGGTCGCATCACGGAATACCACTGAGAATACAGGAGCAGTTCAAGTGGAAGCTGACAGCTTCAGTTCAGCTATGCAGAGCATGAGCTATTTATGGGGCACAGAGATGAAATCTGAATACTGGGAACGGGAGAGGGATTTGGGGCTTGAGCTACAGATTTTAAAGTCATCATTATTCATGGGGTGCCTGAGTCCATGAGGGTGGCCAGATGGTCCATGGAGACAGCATAGAGGGTGAAGAATAGTTGCTGAAGGCAGGATCCTGAAAAACCAGCATGAAAGGGACACATAGAGACAAGAGGCCCAAAACGGACTCACTCTAGTTCATCTTACCCAGATCTGCCTTCTTTATCTAGAAATTAAGAACCCCACTGATCCAGCCTAATAAAAAACTGGGTGATAGCTAATATAAATATTCTCACATACGCTACTGCCTTAGTGTAAATTTAAGATGGCTGTTCCTATTCACTGTTGAGTGCTATTAAAAAATATTCCGGACTTGGACACAAATCTAAAAACATATTTTCAGAACAAAATATCATTAATATCTCTGTCCAATTAAATGGCTTTGTTGGAACTGCTCACAAATAACTTCAGGTTTGATTCTTTCTAGAAGCAACCGCTTCCTCTAGTTTTTCCTGTCCTCCGACACCTCCCCCGCCCTTCAATATTACTTATACAGGAGCATGCGAGTTGCGATTCTTCCTGGAGGGATGCCAGTGCTACTCACACGTGATGCGGACAGTCACCTGAAGTAGGTTTAAAGTCTGATAATATGATGTGCTACCAATTACAAACCGCTTCAGAATCCTGGCCTCCCCTCTCTGCCCGGCTCCCACACTGTGCGATTCTCCCACGGCTCTGCTGCTTTGGCTCCACCGTCTCCTGGCCATAAGTCCAAATCCAAAACTGCCAAAAGGCCTAAGTTAACATCCCTCTCCTTAAACTCTCTATCCATCCCCAGTCTCCCAGAGCACCTAAAACACACTTGGGATTGCAGACCAGCTCATATTCTTCTCTAAATTTTTTCAAGATCCAAATCTTCTTTCCTCCGCATTTCTTAAAACTCCTTAAAAGTGAGGAAAACGTCATAGCCTTCATATTCCAGTCTTCTACACCAAAAACAAAGCTGAATCCAGCACAGGCACTCAACAAATACTGGCTAACTGACGCAAGACTACGGCTAAGAAAATATAAAAATAATCAAATCATAAATCGAGGATCATCTTCGACTGATGATGTAAGTTCTGCATCATCCGCATCACTGGGCACATTCTTTTCTTTTCCTTCTCCTTGTGACTTCCTTCCTCCAGCAGAGCCAGCTATCCTCCTACCCCTTTTTAAAATCATGGAGACAAGTCTGTCAAGGACAGGGCATTGCCCCAGAGAAGGGAGACAAAGAGGAAGAATCCCTTACACTGAACAGATTTTTCATTCAAACAATAATGAAAGAAAAATAACAACTTATATTATACTAAAATAACACAAGACATTGTAAGTTGGAGATGGAGTAGAGCTATCATTTTCCTGGAGTATCTGTGTCTTCCTGGTATTCCTGAAATCACGGACACAGGTATATGCCTTTTCGAAATTCCGTTAGAGTGAAAGTTCAAGGACATTTTAAAGCAGCAGACTTTAAATAAAGGTGCCGAGGTAGGTTGGACCTGGTATATCTTGTGTATACAGAATAGTAATATAATCTGCTGGATGAGAGCAGAAAATTCACTCTGGAGGAACGTGTCTGGTAGCTGGCTGGGAGGCCCAACAGCACTGAGCACTGGGCCTTGTGCAGAGCTGCAGCTTCACACCTACTGGTTTAATGGCAGGTTGGCTGATGGAACAAATAGACTCATCGTTCCGAGCAAGGTGGGGTGGCCTAACTGAGCGAATGATTGACACATTGCTTGGAAGTCAAAGTTCCTACTTTAGGAGAACACTGGGCTTTTCCACATAATGTAATAATAGCAAGCATGGGTCAGCTTCAGGAAAACCCCATGAAGCTTATGAGCATGCAAAAAAGTGTCACATGAGTTTCAAATTCGACAAGCACAAGAAAGTGCATTTAGAGGAACATAATACACAGTTCACCTAAGTAATGGAGTGTTTTCAGCTCGTAGTTAAAACCCAGAGGTTTGTACACCAAATGAGCAGGACACTGAAATTCTGCTTACCAAAGCCCACTCCTTATCATCTAATTTCCCCTTTCTTCTTCCCTCCCTCCCACAGACCCTCACTAACGGTTCACTGTGAACTAGGTACACTGTGTCAGGTCCCATTTTGAGTGAAAATGCCTAGTGTTCGTACTATGGGATGGAGAAAGACAAACAACAGGAGAAATAAACAGGAGATCAATAACTAAATAAAAATCCACTTTGAAAATCTAGAATTGACAGCAAAGATATACTTTACCGCTGCTGATGCGAAGAGGAAGCTCTACTTTAAAACAGTATTGGACTAATATGAAGGGAATGTAAAATTTTAAACATTTCTTCCTAAACAAGCAAAATGCTTAGTATCAGTAGTAATTCTTAAGAACCATTGGAATTGCTAGTAAACCAATGCATCAACAAAAAGCACCCATTGCTATTAGATTAAAAGATGAGATGAATATTAGACCTAGACAAATCTACGAGCTGGGCTCAGTCTGTATTTAATATATACCATCCACGTCCCTGGAAACATTGCTCATGCACACATAAGTATTACAGCTTCTCTTCTTCTGTCAAGACCTGCTCTTAAGAAGGTTTGAGGCAGTCGGCCCCACTAAGGTTTGTAAACGTTACAAGAGTTAGTGTTACAAGAGTTAGGAGTCTATGGCATAGAGAGGCAATATGTCGTGGTGGAAAAGCAGGGCCTGGCCTTTTACCAAGCAAGTGCCTTGGCCAGTCACCTGACCTTCTCAACCTTCACGGTCTACACCTATAAATGGAGCACGATAACGCCTACCTTTCACTTACACCCTATCTAGAATGTAAACTCCTACGTGTAGGCCCTTTGTTTTTTTACTGCTACTTCCTCAGTGTCCGGACTGGTGCCTGACACATAATAGAAAAAAACCGAGTATTTGTTGAAGAAATGAGATAATGATAACATATGTAAAATATGAATCACATGGTCGGGCATGTAGCAAGGCCTCCTTTTTTAAAAAAAGAATCAGTAATACATAAATTTTAATAGGAGATAAAATTATTGGAATGACCATCCAATTGTGTATCAGAGATGGAGTGAGATATCTTTTTTCCTAGAAGTTTTATGTCTTCCTTGTACTCCTGAAATCAAACACATAGGTGGCTACCTATTTTCCTAGAGTCAAAACTGGGTCTGCAGTCACATACTAAGATGGCCTTGAACTCTCTCTACAGATGACTTATTAGTGGCAAGGAAAAAACTAAAACAGTAATTATACAGTGGAGAAATGGGGTTATACTGTGATTGGGTGATCAAGTTAACATCACCAATGAGGGACAGAGGGACACAGTGGCCCCCCAGATGTGATACCCTAAGAAGAACATAACATTGCCTGTGCAGTACCCCAAATAAAAATGAAGGACCTCAACCTAATCATGAGGAAGATCAGACAAACAAAAAATGAGGAGCACTTCATTAAAAAATGGGGAGGCTTATGTTTTTTAAAATTGTATAGTCACAAAAACCAAAGAAAGGTTATGGAAATGTTCCAGATTAAAGAAGGCTATAGACACCTGACAACTAAGTGAAATACGTGCCACTGGATGGATATTACATGAAAGAAAAAAAAGAAGCTCTGAAGAGCATGATTAGATCAACTGATAAATATTGAGTATGGATGATAGATTAGATGAGAGTATGTTATCTATGCAAATTTATGAAGTTGATAACTGAAATTTAAGATAAAATCGCTACTCTAAGAAAATACACACTGAAATGTTTAGGGATAAGACTACGATGTGTGAAACTTGCCCTCAAATATTTCAGAAAAAGAACTATGCGTATGTGGAGAAAGAATGAATAATATAGCAAATGCGGTAAAATGTTAATAATTGGTAAATTTGAGGAAAAGACTAATTGTTTGCAACGTTTTGTAGAAGTTTAAAATTTTTTTGCAATCTTTTATATGTTTAAAATTATTTCCAAAGAAGAAGCTAAAAAAAAAATGTGTCCGCACAGAACCCAAAATGATCTCAAATGGAGAGCTTGATGAAACAAACCGGTCCAGAGCAGCCTAAAATAAAAGGCTTTCAATGTGTCACTACTGGGTAATTCAATGATGCCTCCACTCAGGGAAGAGGTGGTACAGCGATTCTGTCCAAAGACCACACTGACAGCAATAACAGCACAGGAGACCAACAGCTAACATTTAGGTGCCCTGTGTTGCAAGACTTTCCTTGAATCATCTCGTTTGATCTTTACAATATGTATTATTATGATCCCAATTTACAGAAAATGAAGGTTACAGTTAGAAAGGTTAATGATTAATTTGTCCACAGTTAGCAAGTCTTTGCGATGGCACTGATACGCTAACATAATTCCAAGTCTCTGAGCTTAAAAATGAAATCTCATTCTCTGGGAATATGAGTTTTCCTTTTACAGTATTTTTTTCCTAATTTCTTTAACACAGAGACTTAGCTAGTTGAGAGTGTGAACAGTACCCGTGCAGACATCTCAGGGGTGCATACATTGGTTTGTATTCAATCTCAGTACCTAAATTACCCATCCTAAGCCTATTCACTAAAAAGGAGCGAAAATAGGTTGTACTCTATGTTTCATTCCCAAATTATCAGCTCAAATCTCTGTGACTGAGGTAACAATCTTTCTCTGGGATCTTCTAAGCCCATCTCTTGTTTTATGTCAAAACTGCTTCCTCTAGAGCACCTAAATATCACTCCATGCAACTCTACACCTTTACCCTGTCCTCAAATACCCCCACCAGTGTCTCTTCATGGTATCATTGTAATTCTCCTAGACATTCCCAAATTGTTTGTTCTGGTCTTTCAGGTCTTTTCCAGCTGATTTTCATATGGCCAGTTCATAAACTTCTTTCTTGGCTCTAAAATCTGCATTGAACGGTCCTCCCTCCAGTTCCTGACACCGAACAGGTTCCTGATGTTATCTCAGTTTCCGTTGTCACCTGACTCAGTGAGACTATGTGAAGGAAAAAATTTAGAGACACCAATAGAAGCAGCCAACTCTCATCTTTAATGGAAGGGGAGGTATAATAGGCAGAACTAAAGACGGTAAAAGTACAAAAAAGTTGAAAAATGTGTCTTGAACAAATTTGAATATTGGCCTCACTAATAAAGACGTTTTAGCCCCTGACAAATCTTTACAGAATACAGTGGCCAGTATTCCACGGCGGAACACCGCACACAGCTCCGGTTCACCCAAGAGCAGCCTTACCTCACACTCCGGAGAGGTCTCCAGCTGTATCTGACCACTGTAGGAACAAGGAAAGGAAACAAAAGATATGAAGTGGAATTTAAAGCACAAATACTTCAATGTAAAAAGAGAAAATACACTTTGTTATAAAAGGTAAACATACTTTAGTGCAGAATCTTGTAATTCTAAGGCTTCTGCTGATCCTGTCGGATACAGGTTTAAAACACTTCTCTCTGTAATATCTGGGCTTAATCTAAAGAGTAGGCAAAAAAAAAAAAAAGATGTTAGTAAATTTATAAGACTTTTGCTTTTAATAAATTCTATTGGTCATATTTTGTTTAAAATTTTAATATGTTAAAAAGTTATATTTATCTTTAAGTGATGAAAAGTTTGTGATGGAAATTTCAAATTGCATGGTATTTTCCCATCATGTGCCAAAATATAATTTTCCATCTGTTGCTGGTATTGAAATCCAACTTATTCGTACTATAATAGTAATTTGCAATAAAATCAAAATTTTCATAGGTAGCATATACTAAATTTTATTCTAGAATTTTATCAGAAGTTTATAGAAAAATTTAACAAATTTACAGAAGCAAGTAAAGTTGCTAAGAATATTACATTAAATGGAAAATGGCATTTGGTTTTAATAAGCTCTCTCTGATATACACAAATACTGTCCCTTAAGAAATAAGAATTCATAAGCAATTCAATATGCATTTTTACTTTTGAAATTGTCTTATATATAGTTTCTGAATTTCTGCAATTTTAAGAGGTGAAGTTTTGTTTTTTTAAATATGTCTAAAGCCAGGGATTTCTGTAAATTATATAAAAGTTAAAACGCCATCTTAAAGGATAGGGATGAATTCACATTATACACGACTACGAAAACGCTGCCAAAATAACAATGAGAAGGCTTTGAGAGCAGAAACGAAGACGAAGGCAAAACAGAACAGCAATATCCAACTAAACTCTTTAATGTATAAAAATTAAACCTCTAAAATTTCATCCTATAATCAATGACTTGACTTAAAAAAATCCCTGGATCTATGAAATATGAGATAAAAGAAAAACCCAATGAACTTTCATTACTAATATTCAGTCCAAGCAGCCAGAAACAAGTGACCTCTTGAAGTGGCCTGTGCTTATTAGAAGCAAAAGCAGGGCTCTTTATTGCTATTACACTGGCTCACAGAAATATTGTAAAATTAGACTTGTCATACTGTAATGCCATAATTATTTCAGGATAAACAACAATGATCTAAAGGAGCCAAAGTAATGGATTGTTTTCGGGAGGAAATGAAATCCATATAGTTTTACAAAATGATGTCATTTAAAAATAGCACTCCATCAAGATGCAAATTCATTATCACTTGGAGGATCAGTTGGGGTTGTTTTCTTCCACGATGCGGCACACACCCACCATCCCGACTTGTTCGACATCCTCAGCAATCATTGCCTTGGAAATTTCAGAGCCGGAGAGGAGTCTAGAGATCCTCACAGTTCAACCCGCTCCTCAACAGAGGACGAGGAAACTGAGCCACTTCCCCCAGGTCACTCGTGTCTCACCACTGGTTCCAGTCCCAGACACCAGTGCCACCGCTATTTCCACCAAACTAGGCTGGTCTTTTTTGCTTTGGGGCTCATATACTAATCAATCTAGTTTATTGGAAAAGTAATACAAAATTTAAAAGATAGAAGTATTAAAATAACATCATGTTTGAGTCCAACTGGGGCCTTCACCCTGTCACATCAGGTCTTTAAGGCTGTGTCCTGGACTGACGTTCCCTTCCCATCGACATGCTTGTCCCTGGGCACCTCATCCTCTCATACACCTTCTCTTACTGTGGCACCTTACAAAAATGACTTTCAAATCTGAGTGTCTTAGCCCCGGAACTAAACATCTAGCAGCTCAATGGTCATCACTACACTGGTACCTCGATTTCTACTCAGCATGTCCTGAACTGAACCCAACATCTTTCTCTTCAAACTTGCTACCCCTCCGGGTTCTTAATCCCAGATAATGAGGTACCAGGGTCTCAGGCCTTAAACACCCTGGACTGTTCTCTCTGGTCCTCCTTACCACCCACTTTCAAACAATCACCAAAGAACAACATCTACCACAGAGTGTCTATAACATAATAATTTAGAAATACCCACAAAAAATTCATCTTAATATATTTCCTTCCAGTTTTAATTTTTTCTAAGATTCTTACACAATTGGGCCTTAATTCTATCTATATAATTGGGATCAAACTTTGCACATTTTTATATACTTTTTAGAAGTTAACATTATATAATAGGCATTCTAGAATATCACTGGAAACTTTGAAAAACATTTTATTGCCCATATCATATTCCATCTTATCAATGACCATCATATATTTAAAGTACCCCCAAATTCTTAGGTAATTTCTTTTGTCCCCCCAAATATTTGCTGTTAAAAATACCTATCCCTCACCCTCCCACTCACAAATCTTTGTTCATGTCTTTTTGTCTCTTAGGATAAATTCTTAGCATTCATTTTAAAGGCTTATATATTTTTTAGACTTTTAAGATGACTTTTGAAATGGTTCTGCCAATTTACCTCCCCACTAACAGTTCATATATTCCTCACAACCTTAAAAGGTAGGCACTCATAACCCCATCTTACAGATGAGGAAACGGGATGCAGAAAAGTCATATAACCTACCCAAGTTTACTGATGCTGGAGCTGGGTTTGGAACCAATCTCTAGCTGATTCAGTCACTTCTTTCCCCCAGCCTTGCTACTTGCTGATTTATGATAATTACACATACACACATACATGTGTGTGCGCGCCTGTATGCACAAACGGACATGCACGCACGACCACGCACACACATGCACATACTCACACAGGCTCTCTCTTGTCCTGTTTCCCTCTCACTAACCACCATGGTTTAGGATGTGGAATTCAGCTCTTTGAACACACCTTAATTAGGTGCCTATGAAGCCAGGCCCTGAGCCAAACATTAAGGAGAATTAACAACATGAACCATCACATTTAAAAACCATCATTGCCTGCCTTGACGTATAAAGTCTCAGATCCTTAACGCAGCATTTGAAGCCATCTCCTGCCCCACTCCACACTGCCTGTGTGGTGACTCGCAGTCCTGGCTGCACCTCGGAAGCACTGGCCGACTCTGAGTCCCAGGAGTAGTGCCTCATGTATATTGTGAAAAATTTCCACTAGTGATGCTAAAGCACACCAGGGTGGAAAACCTCTGTTCTGCCTGAGATTTTCCGAGCCGGTCCCCTTCTTTCATGCCCTTGTCTGAGCTTTTTGTTCAATCCAGAATTTGCTTTCTCCTTGAAATTGCCAGCCACCAACGGCCCAGGTTAACTATGTCGCCCTTCAGGAGGGCCAGCTCAGCCACCTCCCTTTTCCTGAGGTCAGGAAGGTGCTAGAGTTTATCACTTTTTACCTCCACTACAAGCACTTGAATCGATTATACTTATAAATAACTGCCCAAGGCAATCTCTAGTTACCCTAGTTTAAGATCTTAGAAAGCAAGAGCTGTGTCTTGTTCATCTTTATATCCCCCGAGGTGAACACTGTAGATCTTCTCATACTCTAAGCATTCAATTAACGTTTGCAAAATTGAAATGCTTTTCAAATCCATTGCTAAAGACTTCCAGTCATACTCAACCTGATCTGCCACTATTCTTTCAGGGCCAGACAGCATTGGTGGTGTATTCTCATCGGCACCCTGAGATTCACTAACTACCCTCTTCATAAATTCCCAGAACCTAGCTAGGATTGCTGCGGTGATTCTCACGTTCACCGTGTTATAAGACCACATCGGTTTACCAGGGATAAGCTTTGGGTCTATTCCCGTAGCAGATCATGTAGTTATTACCTAATACCTGATATTGCCCTACTGAAAAATATTTTCGTCCATGAGAATTCCATTGCCATTAGCTGATAAATCAAAAAATATATCCACTGCATGTAGTGCCTATTATTGACAAAGGCCAATTTAAACTTTAAAATTATCCTGTAACCCACATCTTTAGAAATACTTTACTTGGTTGACATACATTTGGCACCACTGGAAATAAACATAACGGTACTTGATATATCGATTCTTTCCTTTTTGGAAAAATTTTCTTTCTCTTTTTACAAATCAAGGGTTTAAACTTTAAGCATTATAAAATACACACTTTTACCACATTTCTGTTTTCTAAGAATTACACCAAAAATTCCCATATGAATTTCATGAGGGGTGAAGAAAGGGTGGAGGAGAAGGGGGAAACTGATCTTAATCCCTCCAGAACTTGACTCTTACTTTTGGATCTTGGGAAAACGGGCAATGAAAATGACTTTTCTTTGTTAGCGGTTGGACTGAGCCCCAGTTTTTCGTGTACGTATTTTAGAAACTGAGATAATGTACTCAATAAACTAGTATCCATCATTCACACATGCAGCCTGTGCGAAGGAAAGACACGCGTACCCGCTGGGATCCTGCAGCACGTCTACTGCTTCTCTCAGCTGCTCCATCACAGCGATATCCATGTCCTCATCTTTGCATGAACTTATTCTGTAGCAGGAAACCAAGCATGAGCATAAAAATGATGACGCAAACACGAATATCATCCAGGTTCCTAAGAGCAAACTTAAAAACATCCATCTGACATAGAAAAATGATTTTGACAAACTCAACATTATAATGAAGATGTGCCTGCACCCCCCCAGAGTGAGATGCTAAAGTACGGTGAGCAGTGCCCCCGGGTGAGTAAAGCAGCCCACTCATGATGTCAACGCTCCAATGGGCCCCCAACGGCTCCTGGGCACAATCAGGCTAGGGGCCAGGCGAGTCTCCCAGTGTGCTGTCCTGAGTTCTAATGGGCTTCACGGGGGGGTTCAGCTGGGCAGGCCTGCACTACTTCCAGGCCTTCCAACTCCAGTTCTACCAGTGTGGCTTAGTTTTACTACTTTCATGCAGTTCAGGGCTGCAGTGTGGGACGGTGGTTCTCAGCCCAGGCTCTATATGCAGCAACATCACCTGCGGAGCTTAATAAACACGGCAGGCCCGATACTCCCAAGTTGGTCTCACTAAGGGTGGGGCATTTTATAAAGTTCTACAGTTGATCCTGATTTATAGCCAGGATTGAGAACAACAGATATAACATTGCAAATGGAGTTTCCAAAGCTTTATACAGTTTAAAAACAACTCTCTCTCTTCCTATGATTCTACAATCAAGCTAGGACTCCTTGGCTTCCCGGAAGAATATCCAAGGAGTAGCTGGTAACACAGACAGTGAGGGGAGAGGAACTTTCCAAAGATTTTAAAGGGAAAGAAGGATTAGATCCTGGTAAGCCCTTCCCACTACAGAACATGCGTCGATGACTTTCTGTAAGTAGAGAAAATTTTTAATAATGTAATAAATCCTCACTAAAGGGAAAACCCAACAAGGTATGATGGAAGGTCAACACCTCCATCCCAGATCATGGAAAATAAAATCCTGGGAACCAAAAATCTACTGTATGCTACATGGTCTAAACTCAATTCCCCTGGAAATGGTTCATCGTCTGATAAAATCACTCATCCTTTCCCCCATAAATCTTGTCAATAAATCTTTATACACAGTAGAGAAGAAGGAATATCCATCTGGTGTGAGATTCCTTGGGTTCAAATGCTGACCCTCTGTGACCTTGGGACAAGATAATCAATCTCTCTGTGCCTCAGTTTTGTCAACTGTGAAATGGGGGACAAGAACAGAGCTTATCTCTTAAAATCATTATAAAGATAAAATGAGCTATGGCCGGTAAAGTATTTAGGACAGTGCCTGGTGCGTGGTATTTAATAAGTATTAGCTATGACAGTTATTAGACTTGGGACCAGGGCATGAGATGTATACGGTTTTCTCAGATCTCCAACTGGAAGACTTTGTGTAAAGATTGAGACCAGCACTACAGATTGCTTTAGGTCCAGTTATTGGTTTCTTCGGTCAAATGGAAGCAAAGTAGAACCTTCAGTCTAAAAATTCTAGCTAATTCTCTAAACCACAGAGATTTCTACCCACAGCCTCAAATCAGATAAAACTCAAGTCCACCAAAGCAGCACAACTTTGCACTCTACTGCCCAATACTGTGACAGTAAGCATCAGACAGAGAAAAACTAGCAACTTCTTATCATGAGGTAAGAATCTCAGCTTGCCCACAGAAAAGTGCACCAAAATTCTATTACGACAGGCAGCCAGTCTGCTTGCAAAGTGGACTTTATAGGGATGGCGGCTCATGACTGGGCCCCTGGCACTCACGTGCCCTCGGCTTGCCAGTGCGCATCCTCTTCTATCCGGAGCAGTTCTTCACAGTCTTCCGCCCCGGCCTGTGGACAGAACACACGGGTTTCCTGAGAACCTCTGGCAACTCAGCAGTCAGGAGTTAAAACCTGCCCTGGCCTGTGTTTATGGCGGCATTCTTCGCAATAGCAAAAAGGCAGACGCAGCCGAACGTCCATCCGTGAATGAATGGATGAACAGAATGTGGTATGTGCATACAGTAGAACATCACTCAGCCTTAAAAAGGAGGGAATTCTCATGTATGTTGCACATGTGGATAAACCTCAAGGATATTGCGCTAAGTGAAATAAGCCAGTCACAAAGAGACAAATACTGTGTGATTCCACGTGTGCGAGGTACCTGGAGTAATCAAACTCATCAAGGCAGACGGCAGAACGGTCGCCGCCAGGGGCTGGCAGGATGGGGAGCAGGGAGTTGTTGAGTGGTACAGAGTTTCAGTTTTGCAAGATGAGAAGAGCTGTGGAGACTTGCGGCACAACAATGTGAACATACGTAACACAGACTGAACTGGACCCTTCAAAATGGCTAAGCTCGTATATTCCATGTTATATGGACTTGACCACAATTTTAAAAAATTTAAAGAACAAAACAAAACAAAAACCACCTGGCCCAGGACAATAGCATCTGTTACCTTCTTGGCAACAATGGAAAGGTTAGCTGGATTCCCTACTGCCCTCTTAGCACCTCCCGGTGTTGACAGGTCCCTCCTGGAGTCTGTGAGTCACATGTGAGTGTGCGTTCTAGTGTCTGTGAGGGGAGGGATATGTGCGTGCATGCGTGTGTTGAGGGAAAAAAGTATAAAGTACTTAACAACAGAAAGATGCCTCAAATTGCATCTGATTGTTATGTGTTTCATTTCCTTGAAGGTGACGCCCAGAGGTGTCAGTTTAGGCTCAGTCCAGCCATCATGACCCAGCCTCCGAAAATAAGGCCGAGCACTTGAGATCCCATCCTTGGCTTCAATGTAGTAAAACCCAGAGATCATTTCACGAGTCACAGTGAACCTGAATTTTGCCAAAACAATAATCGCCATGATTCTTGGGTGCCACAGCATGAACCAAAAGGGCTGGTGGAAACATACCACGGCACCTGATCACGTCGCGAAGTGGAACCTCAGCCACCTGCTTCAGTAAAGGGCTTTCCCTCCTCCCTTTGCTGCCTGACAACTTAGCGACTTCACCTGCCCCTTCGATGCCTCAGGAATAAGCGTCCTCAGAGTGACCTTTCCAAAAAGGGAAGACATTCATTGCCAGATTTTAAAAGTCTCGACTTTTCTCTCTACACTACGGATATACTCCCAAGAAAAGCATTCCTCTAGGACATGTTGAAAAGAATGTGAATCTTTGTCCATTTTAGCTTTCAATGTGCGGTAATGATAGTTCTGATGAGTTTGCTAACTTGCATGATGCACTGAGTGATGGAAAATTGAGCAACTTCTGAATACAAAAGAAAGTCATATACGCGAGCAGAAAGACGGAGAGGTGCGCGTGGCAGGGCCAGCTCCTAACGTCAGAAAAGGAAAACAGACACGTGGAGCTTTGAGGCGTTCTGAAGGCTTCAGGGAGGAAGTCATGGCAAGCTGGACGTTGAAAGGGATGGATTTGTAACCTTGAACTTAATTCTGAGGTGCCAAAAGAAGAAAAGGAGTAAAACAATTAGACGGTCCTCAAAACCTGCCTGATAGTTCACAAATTCCGAATGGAGAACATCTGCTCCATCAATAAACTGGTCTCTTTCCTCTCCTGAGTTGTCGTTGTCACCCAAAAGGGAAGGCTTTGGTTGAAATTCCTGATGAAATTCCCCTGTTAGGAAAATAGAGAGGTAGAAAGCATGATTTCATGAAAAGAACAGCAAAGCACAGCTGATCCTCCAATATGTTATCTAATTATTTTAATCTTCTCTCTTCCCTAGGAAGATGGTATATGAATAACCCATGTTTTCTCTTCCCTGCATGTGAGGAAAAGATAACAATAACAACAACAACAACAAAAAACCCAGAAAGCACTAAACTGAACTTAAAAAGTCAAGGCCCCTTTATGGCTTAGTTCCTTAGGAAAAAATAAAATTTCCTCTTATTGTTTTAAGGAATGGAGAAAAGAAAGTATAAAACATGGTTTTTGTGCCCTCAGTAATATGTGGCTAAGTATTTCAAACTCAAAATGCAACAACTATTTACTGAACAGCTACTAAATGGAAGCTATTACACTAACCATTTTAGGATTTAAAAAAAAGTCAGTCAAATTTGACTCCTGTCCTTCTTTAAGCAGCAAATAATCTCAAGGAAGAATGTTGGAGGGCAGCAGACAAGAGCCCCAAATCATAACAACAAAAGAAATGATTGCAAGAAAGGTCACATCAAGGCGAAAGCAGACTTGGGCAGAGCACATCCACCTGCGTTCCAGAGGATGTGGGGAAGGGCACGAGAGCACCATGTGGAACTTTTCTGGCTTATCTGACGACTACAAAGGACCAACAGGGCCACCCTTTAAGTGACTGAGCCAACGGAATACTCATGTCTAGAAGAGGGGGGAAAAACTCACTGGTAACAAATTACGTAATCCTTTTATTTAGAAAATTTGCCTAAAATACTACCTCCTATGCAGCATAATGTTACACGGTTTATCTGAATTAATAGAGTGGTAGTTATATTTGTATATAAAGTATACTCTTGGCTGGGCGCGGTGGCTCACGCCTGTAATCCTAGCACTCTGAGAGGCCAAGGCGGGTGGATCATATGAGCTCAGGAGTTTGAGACCAGCCTGAGCAAGAGTGAGACCCCATCTCCACTAAAAATAGAAAAACAAAATTAGCCAGGCAACTAAAGATAGAAAAAATTAGCCAGGCGTGGTGGTGCACACCTGTAGTCCAAGCTACTGGGGAGGCTGAGACAGGAGGATCGCTTGAGCCCAGGAGTTTGAGGTTGCTGTGAGCTAGGCTGACGCCATGGCACTCTAGCCCGGGAAAGAGAGTGAGACTCTGTCTCAAAAAAAAAAAAAAAAAACAAAGGGAGAGGTATGGGAGTATAAGGTAAAAAAAAAAAACCATGACCTCCGATAAGATTTACTGAAGATAAACACACAGTTATATATACCCTTTGGTTTTAAAAAAAATCAACCATGTAAGTATGGCATGGGGAGAACCTGCGTATCGGTCGATCACTTAAGAGGTTTTAGTTGACTTTAAATTTCATGTGAGTCAACATTATCTTTCCTACTTCATTTAACTTAACTGAAATGTATCCAAATGAAGCTTTTTCCTTTAAAGTTGATAAAATGTCAATATTATC
>CAUYSK010099778.1:0-22853 GCA_963575035.1 Avahi laniger
GCTTAATCAGGAATAAATAGAATTCTTGAAAAGACCAATATCAGGTATTGAAATTGAAGCAGCAATAAAAAAACCTTCCTAAAAAAAAAAAAAATTCGCAGAAAAGATGGTTTCACACCCGAATTTTACCAGACCTACAAAGAAGAACTGGTGCCTATCCTGCAGAAATTATTTCACAACATCAAGAAGGAAGGAATCCTCCCCAACACATTCTATAAAGCCAATATCATCCTGATACCAATATCCCTTATGAATATAGGTGAAAAAATTCTCAACAAAATCCTAGCAAACCTAATTCAATTCCTATCAAAAAAATAATCCATCACGACCAAGTGGGCTTCATCCCAGAGATGCAGGGATGCTTCAACATATGAAAATCTATAAAGGCAATTCAACACATAAATGTTAGTCTGGTTGTGGGGCGATAGGAACACTTGTACACTACCGGTGGGACTGCAAACTAGTACAACCTCTGTGGCAAGCAATATGGAGATACTGCAAAGAGCTGCAAGTAAAACTACCATTTGATCCAGCAATCTCATTACTGGGCATCTACCCAAAGGAAAAAAAGACATCTGCACTAGAATGTTAATAGCAGCACAATTCACAATTGGAAAGATGTGGAAACAACCCAAGTGCCCATCAATACATGAGTGGATTAATAAAATGTGATATATGTATATCATGGAATTCTACTCAGCCACAAAAAACAATGGTGACCTAGCACCTCTTGTATTATTATGGATGGAGCTGGAGCCCATTCTACTAAGTGAACTATATGAAGAGTAGAAAAACCAGCACCACATGTACTCACCATCAAATTGGTATTAACTGACCAACACTTAAGTGCACATGTAATAGTAACATTCATCGGGTGTTGGGCAGGTGGGAGGGAGGAGAAGGGGATGGGCGTATTCACACCTAAAGGGTGCGGTTTGCACCGTCTGGGGGATGGATACACTTGAAGCTCTGAGTTGGGTGCAGCAAAGGCAATATATGTAACCTAAACCTTTGTATGCCCATAATACTCTGAATAAAAAATAAATAAAATAAATAAAAATAAATTAATAAAATAAAGCATCCTATAAGTGGCAGAGCAGGTGTCCTTATTCAAAGACCTACTTTTTTCCCCATGCTTCACCACTTTCTTCTATTCTTTATTCCTCTCTATGTTCAGCTAAGTATTCTTCTTCTTCTAAAAATCAAAGATGAGCTATACCATTAAGCTGTCTTTCTTCAATTGCTGCTACCTGGAAGCAAGTTCCCTGCAGTCACCTTGTTTTATATCCAGACGATAGCAGATTTTCTTTCCCTATTACTTTCCCTTTGGATTTTCTCTTTAGTCAAAATGGCCTATTTAAGTTGTAATGATCATTTACATCTCAGAATTCTGGCAACCTACAGAAAAATAACAGATGCAAAAAATCAAGTGGAAAAGGGCAGCATGAAGAGCGGGGCTTTCAAAGAATAAAGCAGCAGCTTTGATGATTTTTTTGTTCATATTTCTAAGATTAATGTATTTAAATGCATAAAATACAAGCTCATCTCAAGCAGCTGTTCATTTTTGAGGTTTTTGGCACCAGTTGCCTAGACCTGACTTTTTGAAAATCGAATGATTGATGCTCTCTTTCATCTTTATTTTTCATATTTTTTTGTGTGGATGCTTGTTCCTAACTAGATCTTAAAGCAAGTTGCAGGCTGAGAGATTTGAAGGGTAGTAGAAAACTTCCCCAATCTAAACCAACTTTCTATTGGCCTATTAAACAGTCTAGAATTAGACAATCAATCTTTTCATAAAAACATTGTGTCTTTAGGGACTCCCTATAAAATTGTTAGGACTAGTGCACCTAGGGCACTATGCATCGTTAGCTATTGAGTCATGGGTTAGTTTACCACAAAATCAGTTTTTACCTTGAAAATATGAAAAAATATAGTCCTTTTCATAAATGGGAAATAAGACAGGTAAGTTTTGATACATGGCAGTTTGGAAGATATATCATGTCTACAGAGAAGGAAGCAGGCAAAATAAGGAGACCCTAATGGGCAGAGTAGTGAGAAAGTAGCTATGAAGGTACTTAATTAAAGATTCTATTTCTTTCTCATTTTGCAAGGGACAAGACTTGGTAGGAAGAAAAACTATTACTCTTTGAAAATCCAACTTGGCTCATCTATTTTCTTTATGACCAAATATTTTGTGGACACCTATGATGCACAGGGCTTAGTGGGCAAGGTGAGAGAAGAAAGAGAGAAGACAAAATGTTTGGTCTTCGTCTTGATGCAATACATAATACAGAAATGGAGGAAACACATAACTAAAGGATGCAAAATAGGGCAGCATTAAATATAGTCTGTAATAGGAGAGCATGCTAAAATGAGGACAGGAAGGAGAAATCATTAATTCTAATAGTGCCAACTTTGTGTTTCAGAGGCATCTCTACGCCACCTCAGTGGTTCTTTCAAGTTTGGAGAGAAAGATACTGTTCTTTTACAGAAAATGTAAACCGAGAGGTTAAATGCCTTTAAATCATCTTCTGGATTGCTCACAAGTAGATGCTTTTGTCTCAGTTATGTTAGGAGATGTTTTTTAAATGCGAAAGCATCCACAGCTTACCTTCTCTATACTACCCCATTATTAACTCCCGTTAGCCGATGCTCTGGAAGAAGATTTTGCTACCTCCACGTTTTAAAATTTCCTAAGTTCTTTCCTTAGATTTAATCCTTTTGGCAGAAGGGGAAACTAATGCTCTTCTGTATTAGCTCAAAATGCAAACAGTACAACAGGAGTTACCATAACCAGATTCCAGAATTCAGGTTTTTAACTGCTTCACCATACTTTCTGCTAAAAAATACCCTTCAGGTGGAAACATTTGATTTCATAAGTCCTTAGCTAAATTTTAATGAATGGCAACATCTCCTGAAATAAAGATTTCTTCTCCAATTCCTATCTCAACCCACTGCTTTAGTTTTATTAATACCTTATCAGTTTGAATCCTTGCTCAAATCATGCAAGTCTAGAGTTCATGTTTACTTGAGAGGTAGTCTTTATCTTAGCTTTCTGAGCTATGGAAGAGACCTTATGTATATCAAAGGTTTTCTGGAAAAGTCTGTTTCTAAGAAAGAGTAGTTGCTTATTTCAAATTAGGACCACATAGGGCAGGACACAATTATTATTCCAGGGGATTGATACTTAATGGTTCTTCTTGTTTTCTTTCAGGTTGTCTTTTGCCTTCTCAACTCACTATTCATATTGGGTGTTTTATTTTGTGGAAATTTATTTAAGAAATTGACATTGGTTTTCTGGACACTGGGCCCAGAGTTTCTAGAGTTTGGTTTGCTATCTCATAGGTGATCCCAGATCACACTTGGAGATGAACACATTCATTAGTGAAAAAATATATATCAATTTAGGAGAGGAGCTCTTTAACTTGCCTGCAAGGATGATAGGTGAAAGGGGATGCCCTATGAGTTGAAAGTGCTATTGTGCTTTTAAGAAAGATGAGACATGAAAACAAATCTTGCTATGTTGCCATGGAAGCGCTTGTTCCTCATATTTGCTGTGAAATAGAATCCTGTTTTAGTTTGAATGCGATTCAACCATGGTGTTTAGAATATTAACATTTTATCCCCAAATATGCTGACAAACCACAAATCATACTAGTAAATATCCATGGATCATGCTCTTTTGTTTCTTAGGAAAGTATAAAAAGTAGAGAAAATCTTATCGGGTCAGAGCTTTGGGTGTGGCAGAGAATAAGATTGAGTATCAGCAGAGTTAAGTTAGCAACAAGTTTGGGTCTGTATTTGTGGAGCTCAGTTACAAAATAACCTCAAGAACTTTCAGAGATAAATGATGCTGGGAAATGATGAAACCAAACTTTCTGGTCCAATCCAAGCACACGCAGGCTGGGATGCTGGAGGATTGAGAGCAAATGCACCTCATGTAATACCTTGCCCTGGGTTTTGGAAAATGCTTTAGAATCTACCAATCATTTGCACATGGATATTCTTTTTAACCTGGTTCTTTGATGTGGCTGAACCAGGTTTTATTAACCCCAATTCCAAGATGAGAAGACTGATGTTCTTTGATTTTAAATGATTTGCTTATGGTTACAAGGCTTATAAATCAAAGAATGGGGCCTGGATTCAGGTCCATTGACTTGTGATTCAGAATTCTCTCAGGTAAATCTTACCATTCAGGTTTTGGCTTAGGATACTGCTTTCTCTGGTAGACTTTTTCTGTCCACCTAAGTCTTGATTGCATACATATTTCTGGGCTTCCAAAAGTGCTTTATATTATACCCTATAATATAAATAGCTTAGTTTTCATCACATTGGGCTGTAAAGAATTATTTCCTTGTCTTTATTTTCCACTGGATTATGATCTCCATGAGAGAAGTGCCTAGTTTACCATGGTAACTCCAACACATGGGTATATAGTATATGTTCTATAAATATTTGCTGAAGAGAACTGAATTCCAACACTTACTTTGCCAAAGCTAAGAGGACAGCAAAAGGCCCAACATTTAGACTGACAGGTTCCAAGTCTGGATAGGATGGGTATTTCCAAAGCAGGGCAAGTCACTGGTCCCGCCAACTTGAAAAACTCATTACAGACACCCAAGAGGGAACTCAAAAGTTCTTTCTAACACAGACCATAGTTCTGCTTTGGGAACTGACACTGTTTCAGTCTCAATTAAAGGACATTTCTGCCTCATTGCTAATTCAAACTGGTGAAGGAGTGTGGAATCCCAAAATTTCTCTCAATGCCCACAACCCTGCAGAAGAGGGGATGCGTGTATTTGACTCCCTGGAGAAGCTGTATCTCTTGCCCCAAACAGCCATTGTCTTCCAGGCAGATAATTGTGGTGACGAGGTTGGCAGAGGTGTCGGATGATTGTCTCATCATCCCTGACGGAAAAGGAACAAACATTAAGTGAAGAAAAACAATAAAAAAGTCCATTTAAAAGCCATAATGTAGGTGATTCAAAATTGGAAGTGGGACTTAGGATCTCACTCCCCTTTGGAAATCTGGAAATTCTACCCCATTCCTGTAAGATTTCTTATGCAGCCAGCACAACTAGAGTTGGCTGGACTCCCAGGTGCAATGCAGGGTCCATCTGTTTGGTCACTCTGTCTGGTATGGGCTTGGAGAATGAGTTATGTACATGGGACGGTTTCCGGTCCAATGTGGATTTTCTAAAGATATTAAAAATGTGGGTGTGAGTCCTGAATTCAATGAGCCCTGGGAGTTAGAGATTCCCACTGCGGCTTCCCTCCCTAACTCTTTCAGTCCCTGCACAACAGTGGTTTAGAGGGATATGCCCTGATGCAAGGCTGAGGAATCTAGCTTAGCACAGTACCTGGCTTAGAGTAGATATTTAAAAGATAATTTTTAGTAATAATAGTAATTTTTTTTAGTATTTCTATACATTATGTGATATGCTAAGTACTTTTCTTTCTCTCTCTGTCTCTCTGTGTCTCTGTCTTTTCCTCCTTCCCTTCCTTCTTCGTTCCCTTCTTTTCTTCCTTTCTCCCTTTCCACAAATATTCATTACATTCCCTCTACATGTCAGGTACTGTTCTAAGAGCTTGAGCTATTGCAGTGAGCAAGTGACATTATACACCTTAAATTGTAGGGATAATAATAAACAAATAAGCAACACAAATTCAGATAGTGATTAATATTATCAGAAGATAAATAAAACAGTAATATGATAGTGACTAAGAAACAGAGAGCTACTTCAGTTAGGTGTACAGGGAGAACTTACCTATGGGAGAAACATTTGAACTGAGATCTCAGTGAATAAGAAAGAATTTGCCATGTTAAGGTCTGGCAGGGGGTAGTTTTCTAGGTAGATGAGCATTCCAAGATAAATGTCCAAAATGAACCGGTTTGTTTGTGGAATAAAAAAAAAATCTTGCTCTCTGAGCAAGATTTACAATGGAGAACAGTAGCACACATAGGAGGCTGAGGAGGAAAGAGGGTAGCAGGTTATGGAGAGATGTTGTAGGACATGGTGAACAAGACCTCAATGCATCATCCTTGTTAACCAACACAAATACCTGTGATATAGGTGCTACTTGTACCTCCATCTGTAGCGGAGAAAAGTGAGACTTAGAAAGATGAAATAGCATGGCCAAGGTACCATTGCTGGCAAGTGGCAGAGTATAGATTTGAAACCAGGCAGTCTGGCTCCAGAGCTTGCCGTACTTATTCCAACATAAATAAAGACATTATCAACAGGACCTTAGAATCACACCTTCCATACTTCCAACCACACATCCATCATGTTCCCATCCCCAACAGGGAATACTGGATATCAGCATGAATGTGGGAGTCAGAGCCACACAAGCTCAGCTGAAAATACCAGCTCTGCCTTGACTGCCATGTGATCTGGAAAGTAATCTAATTCCTAAGAGTTTCAGTTTTATCATCTGTAAAATGAGACTAATAATAAGTACTTTCCTCCCACTTCTTAAAGCTGAGTGAGATTGTACCTACGCACGGTAAGTGCTCAACGAATTCATAACTGTTAATGACAGCCACCACACGTACTCAATTACCACAACCCATCCATCCCCCTCTCCACTTTCCCACTGTTATCTGTGTTGCAGACCACTGCTACTACCATCTAGACCTCCTCAATCAGATTTGGAGACGGGGTCAAGGAAGTTGCATTTTAACACTCTCCTCTACTGATGCTGATGCAAAACAGAGTTTAGGACCACCAAAATAGACCATAAACCAAGATATAGGAAGATCTTTGTAGATCTTGGTGTCAACCTTGGAAATTGTAACTATACTTGCAAATACATACCGTGTTAGTGTTAAATGAGATTTGGGGTCTCTTGGATGCTATAGCCAGAGTTTAGGTAGTTCATGAATCCTGACCTGCTATTGCCTATCTTCCATGTTTCCCTGTTCTCATAATGTTCCTGCGTGAATTATATGCAAGGAATAATAGCCAAATGGTGTTTAAAGTATGATGTGTAATAACTTTCAGTTCGCAATTATGGTAAAGTCTAGTTTCATGCAGCTGGTTAGGTTCAAGTGCTAACATTTAATTCAAATGTTGACATCTCAATTTGGATCTTCAATAGAAATATTAAATATTAATATTTAATATTTAAGTTTAAATATTAAGTATTAATATTTACTTTAATATTTAAAAAAATTATTATCTTTCTTCCAAATCTGCTCCTTCAAAAATCTTTCCCACTTAGGGAAAAGCATATTTATCTTTCTAGCTGCTCTGACTAAAAGTCTTGGAGGGATCAGTCTCTCTTCTATTTTTTTCATGATCCATACATATGAGCAAAACATGTTGGTTTTGTTTTTAAAACATTTCCAAGACAGGACTTTTCAATATCTCTTCTGCCACCACCCTGGACTAAACCATCATCACCTCCTCCCTGAAGTATTGCAAGAGTCACCTAATTGGTTTCCTTGTTTCTGCCCTCACACTCCAAAAGTTTATTTTCAACAGAACAGCCAGAGAATCCTTTGGAAGCCTGAGTAGAAACAGACTATCTGTGGTAGGCTGAACATATGTGTGTCTTAATCCCTGGAACCTATGAATGTTACCTTATATGGCAAAAGAGACTTTGCAAATGTGGTTAAGTTAAGGATCTTGGGATGGGGTGATCATCCTGGATTATCAGGGTGGGTCCGATGTAATCCCAACAGACTTCATAAGAGAGATGCTGGTGGAGTCAGAATCTGAACAAAAAGTGACATGATGATGAAGCAGAGATTGGAGTGAGTCCTGAAGATGGAGGAAGGACCACAAGCAAAGGAATACAGGTGGTCACTAGACCCCGAAAAGAGCAAAGAAACAGATTTTCTCTTCGCGGCCTCCAGAAGGAATCAGCCTCGCCTGTACCTTGACCTTAGCACAGTGAAGTTTATTTTGGACCTCTGACTTTCAGAGCTATAAGGAAATAGATTTGTGGTGTTTTAAGTTGCTAAACTTGTGGTGATTTACAACAAATTTATAATAGCAGAAATATGAAACTAAGACATCACCTCTCTATTCATCTTTTCCTGAGAAAAATCCAAAGCCGTCATAATGATCTATAAGCCTCCATCCAATTTGCTTCCATCTGTCCACCTAGTAGCCCTGACCTCACCTCCTGTCAATCCTCCTTTGCTCACTCTGTCCCAACCCCTTTGGCCTCCTTGCTGCTCACAGACACACGGGCATGCCTCCTCCTTGGATCCAGACTGGATCCTTGCTTCCTTGGGTGTGGTTCAACTGTCACCTTCTCAGTGAGGGCTTTCCTAACTATCCAACTTGAAATCAAAACCTAGCTCCTTTCTCTCTGTCCTTTCCCTGGTCCACTTGCCTGCCTTATTTTGCTACAAAGCACTTATCACCATCTGATGAACTGTAGGTTTTACTTAGCTATTTATTAGAATAAAAGATCGATTTTTCTTCGCTTTGTACATTACTGGATGCCTACTACGTATAATGATGTCTGCACACAATGGGTGCTCAAGACATTTTTGATAACTGAAAGGGCTTGAAAGTGAAGAAAATGCTAACCCAGTGCGATGTCTAGAGTGATTTGGCATGCAGGCAGAGTGATGGCAGGGCTCCAAGGGAAACGCTGACTCAGCCAGGTGAGTGTTTCATGAAGTTTTAGAATGGGAGAGGCAGTAGACAAGTCCCGCCAAGGGCAAGTCCTGATTTGACTTACTGACCAAGTTGTGTGCAGTGGGAGGCATGGAGAGAGGAGAGGAAGATGGATTGGGGCCTTTTCATCGGTGGCTCTAACCATTAATATTCATGGCACAACTAATTCTTGATCTCTGCTCAATTATATTAGCAATTCTGCCCCCCACCCTGCTTTTAAAGGAGACCTGTAAAGGTGGTGGAGAGAGAAAAGGTTAACATTTCTTCCCCCTATGAAGAGTTGTTTTTAAACTCTTCAGAAAGTCTCAAGAAAGTAATTTAACAGGGAACTCATACATTTCCAGGCTTTCCCTCAATGACAAATGATGATCCATGAGCAAAGTTTGGCTTCCTCTTCAGTGTAAGAATCTGTTCTATGCAAATTAAAAGCTCCTCAGCAGTTATCCACTAGCAACAACATGATCTACCAAACCACACACATATCACATCGCACAAATGCAAGGGAAATTGATACCTTTGGCCTCCAAACTGTGGACAGAATTCAAAGAAAAAGCCTTGCCTAGCAGCCGTAGGGATGGTAGACAGACCAGCTTGCCTGTCAGTTCTAAAGTAGCTGTGTGAAGCTCCGAGGCCTTCTCTAGAAGCAGTAGGATCAAATGCCATTGCAGAGAATTAGTGATGCTGGTTTTGCGCTCTGCAAATGCACACACGTGGCAATCTTGCTTGCTTTGCATGAGAGAAATCTTGCTTGCTTTGCATGAGAGAAAACATTTTAGAGATTAAGATTAGCAAAGCAAACTAATGGAAGCCAAGACCCTGTGTATCTTCTACCCCTTCCCTTTTCCTGGGTTATCACCCCTGCCTAATGTCTTACTTTAGGAATGGACAAAGCAAGGGAGAAAGAGATTAAGGGAGCTGGTTGAACCAGCACAGTTAACATATGGAACAGCAAAAAGTCCCAAGATTGACAGCACTCTGGTTACCATTAAGCAACTGCACGTGACACATTGAAGGGTAAGCACTCACAGAACAGTACTTTGACTGTATGGAGTCTTCCATGGATGAACAAGAACCTACTTTCCTCATCCTGAACTATAATTTCTTATCACATGAGCTGTTTATCAGAAAAGCAGCTCTCTAATCATCAATCATATAAGGATGAGACAAGAACATAAAACTGAAAGAAACAAAAATCAGGTGTCCAGGAAAGGACCCATATTCTAATCTCTCTTATTGTAATGTATTGCCTCATCTGCTCTTGAGGTTGGCTTTGAGTCAGCCTCCTTTGGAGACCTGCTCATCATGTCACCAATATGGGTTTGATGTGTAGCAGATGAGGATTTTTCAAAACACATGGTCAATGAAGTGGGTGGTCACAGCTTAAGTGAAATCAACATGGGTTCTTGGCCTGGCTCCCATCAAAGGACCTGGGAGGAAGAGTCTCTGGAAGATCATGTGAATTTACCTGGCAATAAACTTACATCTTCTCATCAACCTCCGGGTCCTCAGACATCCCGTGCCATGGAGGCCCTTTGCCCAGGTACTCCCATAATCTGTTGGGATTTTGGCCTCTTCTGGCATTCTCAAGTATATTTCTAAAATCCTCCTCCATCATCTCTCTGCTCTGAAATCATTTTGTGGATGATTCTGGCAATTGGTCCCATACAATGCCGTTCTTGGTAGTTGCAGAGTTTCTGGTGGTAGAATTTTTTTCTGCAGCATTTATCCCTGATGGTGGGGATAGTATATGCCAGGTGACACCAGGTAGAACAGATGGCCTCATTTTTTGCCTAGTTTCTATTTCAATTTAAGTTCTCCTCCTCTGATATCATGTGTGTCAAAAGCCATTCCTCCTAAGCAATAATCTCTGCTTATTATACATTTATTATTCCTGGACTCTGATTTGCCCTGGAAAAAAATTTACATGTAATTAAGAAAATTAAATGTATTTATTATATAAATTAAAAATGTATGTGGTAAAATAAATTATAAAACTGTACAGGAAGGCAGAAAATAAAAAAGTCCCTTTTTTTCTCTACCTCTTCTACTGTCTCTCTTCTGAAAAGTAAACACTGATAAACCTTCCTGCATACCCATACAAAAATATATCTCTACCTATTTCTATCTCTATCTCTCCCTATCATCTCTGTCTCTATCTTTTTCTCAATCTATATGTACCCAAATCTCTATCTATCTACCTACCTATAACCATCTATTCTTTGCATAATTCCTAGAATTGGGATAATACTTTACATACTATTCTCAGTTTTTTATTTTTATTAATTATGTACCTTAGAGAACTTGTTATATAATCACATTCTTTTAACCCAGTCTTTTTCTATTGACAATATATTTTTCATATTAATATACCCAAATTTATTTCATTTGGCCCCTATCGATGGACGTTTGTGTTTTTCCAGTCTCCATCATTACTTTTGCTGTTACAAACGTTGCCGTAACGAGCATCCTTGTACTTGGTGCACTTCTGTATAGACTTCATATTTTTGAAAGACTTCGCTCTCTTTCCTTATGGCTCCCAGTAATTCTTTTCCACTTTACCCTGCTTTATTCTTCATAGAATTTAGTGTTATCTGAGATCACTCATTTATTTCTACTTATTTTCTATTCCCTCTAGATGAGAATATTCAGTGTCACAAGAATAGGCACTGTCATCTTATTCACCTCTGTATAACCAGCATCTAAAATAGTACATGACATGTAGTGGGTACTTATTCAATATCTATTAATTAAAAAAAAATAGACCCCAACATATCTGGTAGAATGTATTTGGTCGAATGTAACCAAAAACGATAATACAGACAAGCTTAAGCGAAAAGGAAATTTATTTCACAAAGCCAGATGTCTAGAGTTATGGCAGGTTCTAGGCATTTTTAATTGGTGCCTTCACAAGGTCACCAAAGACTCAAATTCTTCCCATCCTTTTATTTTGCCATCTTCAGCATTGACTTCCATGTTATGAAAGGTTATATGTGCAATGATGGCTGCAAGATTTTCGTGTCTCGTCTCCAGAATGATAATACCCAGAGAAAGATGATAGGCCATTTCTGTGCTTCTTTTCTAGGGATAACGAATTCTTTCATAGAAGTTCCCAGAAGACTCTCTCCAAACATTTTTATTAACCAGGTCAGTCACATGTACATTTCAGAATCAACTATTAGCAAAAATCATGGAATTACCTGGTTTAGACTAATCACCTCGAGTGGAATCAGTACTGTGGCATCACCCATAAATGTCCACATGGGCTCTGGAGTCAAACTAACAGGTCTGGCATTTTGGAGTTCTCATCCTAGCCACGGGCAAGGTAGCAGTTAGGTATACAGTGTAAATGGGGCCAAAAAAGTAGGTGGGGGCTGGCACCACCAGGACTTTAAGTGACTAAACAGCTCTGTAATCATACAAAATATTTTCTGTATTATAGGCAGAGACACTTATTTTTAGATTCTTTTTATTTTAGGGATAATTTTACTTTCCAAGTAGAAGTTTAGACTTAAAATGTGACTAAAATTGATGACTTGCTCTAAGGTATGTGTGCATTTTTAATTTGATTGTAGCCCACAGATGTCAGAGGCTGCAACAGAAGAGCCCTCAGGAAAGTTGTGCAGACGCGGAGATCACCTCAGGCCATGGCGGCACAATTGGAGAACCAAGATCCTGTTGGTTCCACCTTCAAATTGTGTCATGGAGCTGAACCGGGTTCATCATCTGCACTTTTCCCAACTTAGATGGAGCACCCCTCGTCTCCTGCCTGGACCACTCCTGGCTGGTGTCTCAGCCTTCTCTTGCCTCCACACAGCAACCAAGTGAGGATTTAAAAACAAAATCAGTTGTGCCATTCCCTGATGCAAATCCCCACATAGCTTTTCATCACACTAGTAAAATGGGTTCTCTTTACCCGTATGCCTTCAGGCTCTCCACTGGGGGGTGACAGACCACCATGGGTTCCATAACCCGATGGGATGCTTTTCTTGGGCATGGCCTGTTGTCATCATCTCCAGATCTTTGCACTGGGCTGCCAGTTTGTCACCTGATTGCTTCCTTCATAGGATTCAGGTCTTATCTCCATAGTCGCGGCCTCCATGTGTGTTCCTTGAGCACTGTAGCTAATGCAACTCCATCCCCACTCCCAGCAACTCTCTGGCTCTGTTTTATTTTAATGTCTCCACAGTTTGATCACTCTGTGATACCTTATGTATTTATTTGTTTATTTATATATTTTCAGTGTCTCCTAACCAGAAGGCAAATGCCTTCAGGGAAGAGATTTTGTTTAGCACTTGGTTTCCAGCACCTAGAACAATGCCTGGCTTAATTAAGATTTGAGTACTTAATTAATATTTGTTAACAACAATACCAAGGTCTGTTTTTTTTGGCTCCTTTTGCATAGGACTTTCACATCATGTGTTGCATATGAAGGCCTGGAGAAGAAATGACTTCATAGCGGGCATGTTTGGAGGACAGAAAAGAGGGTGGGTGTGGACTTAAGAAATTTTGTCAAATATATAAAGTACTGTCATGTGGAAGAGTGACTCTGGGGTCAAGTCACATCCCTTCAACAGGACCAGTAGGTAGGAATTAGGGGACATTGGCACAGACTCATACAGCCCACAAAAAAGAATCCCGAAATTGCAAGATCAATTTCTTCCTCTTCTAAAGGAATGACGCTTTCTTGCTGAGAGAGAGGCCAAGTCAAACTGTAGAACAAACGGCCGGGAGGGGGAGGGCAATGCCTTAGTGGGAGCAGAGGAGGAATTGGAGGAGGAGGGTGGTGACAACAGCTGCACTTGGAGACAGAAGGATGAGAGAGGAGAGGGTTTTGTTACATACTGCTGTTGTCCGTTTATTTTCGTCCCTTCTTATGCTCTTGAGTGGAGAACAGAATTCCTTTCCCATTATTTTTGAATATCAACTGTACTTTTCGAACATGAATTCTATGACACTGAACGAATATAGAAGTTTTAATAAAAATACAACTTTAAAACAATGGACTGAAAATGAGGAAAACTGCCTGATAAGGAAGTTAATGGTAAGACGCTACTTAAAATTTAAGTAGAATCTCAAAGGCAATTTGCAGGGGACTAAAGTGCGGATTAACTTCTAAGGTCTGCTGCTCTTCTCACTGGACTGTATCTCTCCTCCACTGCCAGGTAGAGCAAACTTCTGGGGGTAGGAAGGAAGAGACATTTGTATTTTATCATAGATGGCCTCTTGGCTGAAAGTTGGCCAGTTTGGATTTGGAAATGGGGACAGTAATGAGACATTGATTGTTTCTGTCTTCCCATCTATAATTCCATGCCCAATCACCTGCAGGGTGAACACTGTGGAAAGATGAGGAGTGTGGTATCAGTTCTGGCCAGAGTTGGGTGTGTGACTTGGGCCAGTCCCCAATCTCTCTCTGTGCTTTCCCTCCTGCCTGCTGAAAGCAGGGGGAATGATCCTCTTTCTATAGGAAAAAAAAATGGATTGGGAGCTGCTCTGACCTCAGCAAAAACTAGGATCCTGGAACAAGTGGAGCACAGAAAGAGACGATGCTCCAGGCATAGCGCCTGCCAAGGAGGGCGCCAGACTGGAGTTTGTCTGAGTGACCGGGGAGCCCCTGCCTGCTCTGGGCTGCACTCCGTTTATGAACCTAGGGACTAGGCAAGATCCTCTGAAAGCTCTCCTCGCTCTGATGGTGTCCTTAGTAAAGCTGCAGGTCAGTATGTTTTTGCTGTTGCATAATCCTTGAAAGGTTAAGGTCTAGAATAAAATTAGGGTACAAAAACAAGGCAGAGGATGGCATCAAGAAAGGAATAAAAAGAATTGGACAAGAAGGACACCAATTGGAGTGTGGGAAATCATAAATTTGGTTAGACAACACAACTGTACAATTGGCCAGGGAAAGGAAAGTATTGTTAGAAATTCTCAACAGACTCTCTTCTGGTGAAAGTATTCTGAGATGTGAAGAACTATAGATGAGAAATCTCTTTTGCCCTTCTTCCTTACTCTTCATAGCTGGTCTAAAAATCTGATCTTCTTTACTGACACATGAGGCTCTCCTAGATCTGCCCCCATCTGTCTTTTTCTACTTTATCTCTCTATAATCCTTCCTGGTCTTTCATTATCCTGTCTACTTCAGACTCTTCCTCACAAGGGCTTTGTACTTTGCTATCGCACAGACTCTGCTCAAATTTTTGCCTCCTGAAATATCTTCTTCCTTTTTCTATCTTTAAAAATCCTATATATCTTTTAATTTCCATCTCAAAGGCCCCTTCTTCCCTTCTTTCCTCCCTCGCTCCCTCTGTAACTAGTTTATTGTTTAATTGAAAAAGTGTTAGTAGCACTAGTACATGATGTTATGATAAAAGCACAAAAGAGTTACCATGTAAATGGTAAAACTTTTTCACATCCTGAAGTCCCCATCCAGAGGGCTCCTCTGCAAGATGTTGTTATTACTAGTTTTGAGAGTCTCTTGTCTGACTCACGGCACCCACCTCCTGGCCATTAGCCACGTTGACTAGAGGGAGGAAGTAATTCTAACCTAGGGGTAGATAAAGGCATCCTAGGCTGTTTTATAGAGTCATTGTACAAGGTCTTCCTCAAGTTCGTATGATGATGAGAGCTCCCTCCCCAGGTAGGGGATGTAGAATGGGCTTGGGCTTTATGAATCGCACAGACTTCCATTGGAATCCAAGCTCAGAACTTTCTACTTGTATACTCTGGACAAATTGTTTCATCACTTTGGAGCCTCTGTTTTCTTGTCTATAAAGTAGGAACAATAGGCTGGGTGTGGTGGTGCGTGCCTGTAGTCCCAGTTACTAGGGAGGCTGAGGCAGGAGGATCACTTGGGCCCAGGAGTTTGAGGTTTTAGTAAGCTGTGATGATGTCACTGCACTTCAGCCTGGGTGACAGAGTGAGGCCCTGTCTCAATAAACAAACAAACAAATAATATAAATCAACTTAAAAAATTAAAAATAAAATAAGGACAATAATTATACCTTCTTCAGAGAGCTGTGGGATGAAATGAAAGGTTGCTTATACAATGGCTTGGGAACAGCACACAATGATGCTGAGGAAATCTTCCCTTTCACTTTCCTCCTGGCTTCTGCAGGACTCTCTGCATCTACTTCATTATTCATAGGGACTCTTTTAAGGGCAGAGGCCATGTGGGTGTTGTCTTTGAAGACCCCATTGATTCTAGCTCAGTGCCTATTTAGGTGATTAATAAGCATTAAATTAAATTTAAAACCGGATCAATCTGGCTCACAAAAGGCAAGGTATCATGTTTTGTGGGGGAAGACATGGGTGAGTAACCCAGTTCTGTCACCTAATTGAGGTGTGGCCTCAGGCAAGTCATTTAAACCTCTCCAATCCTCAAGTTTCTTATTTGTTGAATGCTGGTGGCTGCTGCTACCTTACAGGGCTGTTGGAAGAAAAAAATGAGAGCAGTGCCCGAGCTGCTGCAGGTCACAGAGTTACACAGTGTTGTAAGTGCATTTCTTCTCAGGTTTTGTTTTCCTTTCACATACGATTCTTTGGGGGAATACACAGTGTTGCTGTGGCGATCACTCTCCCCTTTGCCATATTGAAAGCTCACAATCAGTTACCAAGGACTAGAGGGAAGATAAAAAGTTAGATCTGTGCCGGTGTTGTAAGAGTTACTCCTTTCCTAAATTCAGAAAGTTTGAAACTGCATAGAGCAACTTTCTGTCAAAGGGACGTGAGTGAGTCATCTTTGTGGTAAGCTGTGGAGAAAGCCTCACATGATCGTTTATTTAACAATGGGCTCCCCATCACTCTGCACATGCCTGTCCTCCCAAAATACAGTCAGCAGCTGAGCAGCAGGATGTCAGTCACTTTGTGATCTGTTTGGGGCCACTCAGCATCTTCTGTGCAGAGAACTGCAACATCCAGTTCTCTGGGACCTCATTTGATATTCCAGAATCTTCCATCTGGCTGTCCCCTGAGGCAAAGTGTACAGTGTCCTCTCTGTCCTCATCTCACATCCCCATCTCCAAGATCGTATCCTGAGTCAATCTTAATAATAAAAACAGAGAGAGCAGCCTTGAAGTAGGAGTCAGGGCAGCCCGACAGGCAGGCTTGGTGGTAGGGAGTGGGTGCTAGGTGGTGGGCAGAGATTTGGAAGGGGGCGACAGAGTTTGTCCAGGTCAGTAGTTCTCAGACATTTTAGTCTCAGGATGCCTTTTCACTTGTGACAATTATTGAGAATTCTACAAAGGTTTTGTTTATGTGGATTATATCTATATAGTTACCACATTGGAAATTAGAAAAAGAAGCGATCTTTTTGTAAATTTATTTAAAAATATCAATAATAAGCTCATTACATATTGACATCAGAGTGATAACATCGATATATGTCATGTAGTCTCTGAAAAACTTCATTTTACCTCAAGAAAAAAGAAAGTGAAAAAGATAATTAATGTTGCAGTATTATTAAAAAAATAATTTGACCTCGTGGGTGATTGAAAAGGGTCTTGGGGACCTTTGAGAACCATTAGTCTAGTCAAGGACATTGGAGATTAGGGGCGAAATGTGTGTGTATTTGTGTGTGTGTGTGTGTCTAATATCATGAATCTCTCTCTCTCTGTAATAATGATAGCACATTGAGTATTTACTGTGGATTATGTATAATGCTATTTCACAGTCATTATTTTATTTAATTTCCATAATAACTCAGGATATATTATTATTATACCCATTTTGCAGATTAAGAAATGAAGCATAGAAAAGTTAACACACAAAGTGAGGCCCAATGTATATGAAAAGTATCAGAAAAGGACAAATTAGGTTTCTATCTTATTATAACTTAGGCTCCTAAAATATAATTTAAAAAAGGGAAATGCAAACTAGTGTGTGGGCAGGGGGAGTATCCTAAAGCATGTAGATAGAAAACGAAAGAGTTGAGGAACATTCTTTTGCAAACAAAACTGCAGGTTAGGGGTTCTTTGACCTTGGAGGATGACAAGAGCAGCTTCCTGGTTGAGTTCAGGAGAGACAGGCAGAGAAGGCTATACTGGATGCTGTCACGAGCCGAGGTCTTCATACATTAACAGCTAACTGCTTTCAGTTGAGTTCCTCTCTGGGAATTATTCTCAAAGAACAAGGCCATCTCCCTTTCCCTGAGCAGCTCAAAGCCTGACTGGTTAGCAGGCATAGAAAAGCCTGGCTGCCTTGCCTCAAGGCAGGACAACTCTAAAGCCCATTCTCCTTTTAGACCTTCTTTGTCATGGGATCTCCAAGGCCTTTCCCACTTGTGCATGGTAAGTGTGTGCCTCCCTCTGCCCAGCCCTGCTTGTCCCCCTCCTCCCGCAGGTACTGATCCTGACAGCACTTCCGAATCCACATCCTGCACCCAAATCTCAGAGTCTGTTCCCCGGTGGAACCAACCTAAGGACAAAGATAGATTCTTGTCTTCTTCAGCACAGTTCACTCCAATTCCTTGTAAATATTAAGTCTCCATATGGTTAATAATTAAGCCTCTTTAGACTGAACAACCAATGTAATAGTCTTGACTTATACTTATCCAGCCTTCTAGGGTTTTCATGACATGTTGGGAACTTCTGATTTTGAGGATTCTTCTTACCACTGAGTTGAAACCAGCCTGCCTGGTATCCATCCATTGTTCTTAGTTTTCCATGTGGACCTTTACAGATTGGCCCATTCATTCTTCCATCATGGCTGCCCACGTTACTGTCTGGGTGGGGTCTTTAAACCGGATGGGTGAGGACCTCACCACAGTCAGAGAGGGGACCAGACAACATTTTAGGTGCTTTCTAGTCCTGAGGATTTCTGGTCCCAGACAGTTTTTTCTGGTAAGTTTCATGGTAAAATGTTCATCCTATACATCCTCCACCTTCCACAGCAACTTGGATGCCCCAAACTATGAAAAGACAGTAGTAAAACAAACTCGCTTCTAGTTTTTTTGTTTACTGTTACAGTAAAGTGGGGGTGAAGATTTAAGCTTCCTTAGCCCCACGGTTTCCAGTTTGGCACCGTAGGCCTTCTTTCTTGTGATCCAACTTATTTTTGCACAATGTCATCTTTCCTGCTGAGTTTTGGAAGCAGGACAATTTTCAGTGATATTTTTAATCATGTAGCACTCAGGGAGATAATGATATTGATTAAAATGCGAGTCTAGAAAAGGTATTTCTCTTTGAGAGGGTATGTGGAAGAAGTATGTTTTGCTTCCAAAGCTCCACTAGGTGGCATTTTATTAAAGTCGTATTGCTACTGTGGTTATTTGTCATCATTGCTCACACTATTATTCTTAAAGGAATAGTATTGCGCTCCTGGAAAATTTAAATGTCTATATTTCCATGGATGGTTCTAGTGAGGATCTAAAACAAAAGCTTGTCATATTTTAAAACTAAAATATCTAGATCCATGTCTGCCAAATCCAGCTTATTTTAAAAGGAGATTTGAGACAAAATTTCTAACCTGGGCTCTGATGTTAATTTATCATTAACTTGCCCTGGTGCAAGTCACTTTCCCTCTCTGGGCTGATGTCTTCTTCTTTGAAATGAGAGAGAAAACAAATTAGATATTCTCTAAGGTCTTTTTACTTCTGATACTTACAATTTATTTCATTCATTACTGTGTTTGAAGTATAAGTTTTCTAATACTCTCATCACCAAATTTATAATGAAGATAAAGTTAAAACATTGGTTTATTTAAAAATATGTTATATAAAACATTGTTATGATCTTTAAATGTTCTAATTTTTATAGTTGAGGAAGACCTTCCTCAGGAAGACCTGAGGAAGAAATGAGAAACATTTCTTCTCATGTTGAGTTTCAAAATCTTTTATTTCAAGCCAAACAACTTGAGCAGCCGACAACCTCTTTTCCAGCCTTTCAAGATGTTGTGGAATGAGTTTCTTTGAAATCTAGAGAAACTCATCTGAGGGAGCAAGAGAGGTCTTCACAGATAATTATCAGCATTAGCCAGGTGAAGAGTGCCCAATTTCTTTGTCCAGTTCTGCAAAAGAAACCTCTTTAAAGTTTCTGTTTTCCAGAGTGCTTTTGCCTGAGTTATAAAAAATCCCACTGAATAGAGGCTTATAATATTTTACAATGTCATAGAATTTTTCTTTATCTTTCTATTAGAGACAGACAAGCTTTGTCAAAGGAGGAATAGCTCCTTCAGAGCCCAAACTCATCTAGGCCTGTGAATTTGGGCTTCAGGAAAGGCAGTTTAACTCTTTGACAGCATCCGTGCTCTGCTGTGGCTGTTGGATGAGGCTGCACGGATTCTGTGGTTTGAAATGTTTCTCTTTCATCCCCACTGCCGTCCTGACTCCCCAATCAAAAAATCTAGGGTTGTCAAAGTCGCAAAGGACTTTGCTGCTTGGTTGCCTGGCTCCAGGCTTTTAAAGGGTGTTCCATTGACTAAGAGGCACTATAGGAAAAAGAACTGGCTCTTTTATCAAAGAAGTTTTAGAAAGGCTGCAAAGAAAATCCCACCCTCAAATAGTCAGAGTGTACATTAGCATTTTCTCTCTCTGGGAATTGCTGCAGTAAGGAAACCTATACACATAAGCCATTGTTTTGCAAACTCATGGAATGCTTTGGGAGAATATTGCTCTAATTTAACCATTTTATTTTATATATAATAAAGAAACAAGGTTTATTTGAGAATAAAGTCAAGAATTTAGTCACAAAAAAAACATAGAGGTAGAATTGGATTCAGAACCATGTGTTTCCTGGCTTTGATCATGTTCCTTTTTTCATACATTCTAATTGCAGGTCCAGATCTTGAACATCTCCATAATTTTTCAAAATGTAATGTGAATTACACATATCTTGTTACAAAATGGACCTAGACGATTGCTTAATGTTGTGCTACTAATGAGCAAAGTAAGACCCAGAGATGTTAAATGACTATCTCATGATCATCTAAGTAAGAGCAGAACTTGAGGTAAGAGGTGAATTTTCTTGAATGTCTGTCCAGGGGTGGTATCCATAATCCTGCCATCTGTCCACATTAACTCCTACCTTTGAATTAAGAATGAAGACAATTACATCTAAGTCATTCTATACTTTATGTCATTATCGGCCATTAATGATTTCAATTGAATAGGATCTTTCCTTTTGTCTTAACAGAGGATTGTGAGAATAATAGAACAGGTAAGTTTCGATGACACCATTGCAAGAATGAAGAGCCAATAAAAATAAAGGTTAGACTAAACAATGTCAAATACTTAACTTTAGATATATACTCACCTCCTTTAAAGTTTAGCTTGAACTAGTTTAATGAGGAATTGTATTATTAATAGATTTTGTATGCAATTCGAACTCTGGGTAGCAATGACAAAGAGCCCAAATATTAAAGATAGTAATTCTAGAAATATAGATAATATTTGCTAAGTGTTTTGCAATGCCAGGCATGGTGCTAAGGATTCACCCATACTTACCCCTCACAATATCCCTATGAAGCAGGCATGCCCATTTTATGGATGGTCAAGCTGAAGCTCAGAGAGATTAAGAGACCTACAAAAGGTGACACAATAGCAAGTAACAGAATAAGGATTTGATCCTAGAAAATTAGTTTCTAGAGCCAGTGTTCTTAAACATTTACAATATTAATTCAATGCCACATTGAAAATCCAATCTGAAAATGTTATGTGGGAGAAATGTCTTCCTTTCTTGAATGCCTTCTTTCCCAACAGGAAGCATAAAGTCCCCACTCTCTTGCCCCTTTAAGTCAGTGAGTTCATTGCTGTTTCCTCCCTAGATAAGTCATGTTGCCTTATTTTCAGAGAGCTCTTAAAAGATGCACAGAAATGCTTCTAATTTCATGTGTACTGGAATTACATGATTTGGAGGAGAGGTTGGATGAAGTCAACCTTTCCTGCTCCGTGAAGAAAGAGTTTGCCAAGTAAAGCAATGATGTGAATAAGGTGACTCTCAGGTGTAGTATGCATTAAAAAAAAACCCCAAAAAACAAAAAACAAAAAACACAATACTAGTTCAAGTTAGTGGGAAGCTTTAACAAGTGTGCTCATTTCCAAGATGTCTGCTTATCTAAGTGTACTCAGCAATAATCTTTGTGTTCTCCTATAACCCA
Organism: Avahi laniger; assembly: GCA_963575035.1. NCBI lineage: Eukaryota > Metazoa > Chordata > Mammalia > Primates > Indriidae > Avahi > Avahi laniger. Next base: position 21,717 of record CAUYSK010099778.1, read on the forward strand.
GGTGATAGTAGTGGCCTCCTTGCCTTTTGCAGAACAAAACAATCTTAGTTTGAATGGCTGGTTCTATAGCTCTGAGAAGGCTGAAGCTTCACCAAGATTATTTGGAGTTCCCAGAAGTTTGCTTCCTCCTGGTAACATCTGTCCTTAGCTTCTGCAGCCATTCATGTCATCGGCCCATTTTCCTGTTTCCAGGGAAATAAAGCTACTCTCCTTTTGTGAGTTAGATCACCTTGCTGAAGATGTGTGTGGTCAAGGGGAGAGGCCACATGGTGTCCTTCAAAGTTCTCTGCCACTCTTGTCTTTCTCTCCTCCCCTTCCCTTCCTTCCCTCTGCTTTCTTCTTTCCCTCTCTCTCTTAGGAACACATTTTTCTTCCTGCCATGAGGAGGTGGTTCTGCCCTGCTCTGAGGGCTTCATGTAAGCTGACATGCATCCCCCACAGTGGCTCGATGACCCCAAGAGAGCCTCTCAAAGCATTCTTCAAGAAATACAATTTTCTCCTTAAGAGGAATTCTGTAGCATATCACCAAAAATACATTTTTCTCTACTTGTTAGAACTGTATGTACTTGGAAATAGCAAAATTATGTCATTTCTCTCAAATTCTGTACTTCTGACTTCTTACCAATGCAGTCTACCTGTTTTCCTGGTAATTTAATACCAATACTTTACGAAGAAAATAGCCCTATCTTTTAAAAATTTTATGTCTCTAAGTCATCTGTTATCTTATGAATTCTCACCCTTCCTGTACAGAGAGAATGTTGCTTAATTTTCTTTAAAGATGAAGAAAATTGAGGCCCAAGATGGTGAAATGATTAGTCAAAACCCAACCTGCTACATATCTGGCACCAATACCCACGTTCTCTCTCAATGTTTTCCTGCCTCCCTCATATACATCCCCCAGAACTTAGTTTAGGGGACCACCAGTTTCATAAACTTACATGCATACATGCATCATGGCAAGTTCTGCAGTTCAGTTCTGGAACTGGAGACCACTATGAAGAGAGAGAAAGACGGGAGAGACAGAGACAAAGACAATGTCAACATCATTGGCCTTCCCAAGGCTTTGGTCAAGCCATCAGTGAGGAGCTCTCCTCCATCTTTCAGAAGGAATATGCTTTAAAATTTAATTGGATTTTT
>CAUYSK010099779.1:0-20807 GCA_963575035.1 Avahi laniger
CAATTAATTTCTTGCTATTTTTGGTAGAGGTGGGGTCTCACTCTTGCTCAGGCTGGTCTCGAACTCCTGAGCTCAGAATGATCCGCCCACCTCGGCCTCCCAGAGAGCTAGGATTACAGGCGTGAGCCACCGCGCCCGGCCCCAGGGAGTCTTTTTCTGTAACTTTTTTTTTTGTTTGGGGAGTGGGAGGCAGGAATCACAGACACTTTTAAGAATCAAATGAAAGTTGTGGACCTTCTCCCAAAGGAAAGGTCCTTGCCCACAAAACCGTTCACACAGTTTTATGGGGTGCACGGATTCCCTGAAACCTGTCATCCATGGATCCCCACTTAAACCCTGGCCTACAGAATAAAAGCCAGACTTGTTCAAATGGTATATAGGTAGCTAAAACGGGTCATGAGAAGTTGATCTCTCATGGCTGGTATTCCTTGAGCGTTACCACTTGTCACCCATAAAGCCATACTTAGCGCGGCATTGTTCCTAATATGAAACACTTATGGAACAACTGCTGTGTTCCTTAAATGCCCCTGCAAGAGTACTTGTCATTGAGCAGCCACTGGCAGAGGGATAATGGTCATCTGTGAAAAAGGGAAAAGGCTCTCCTCTCTGTTTTAGTCCTAATTTTTTTCTCCCAGTGGAAGCAGAAAAAGAAATAATTTATAGCGTAATTTTTAAGTTCTGCATACACATCTTATATACAGGGCCACAGGAGGAGGTCAGTAAGTATTGTGTTGACTAATTGAGTGAATTCCAGGAGAAGACACTGAGAGAACAGAGTCCGCACGAATTCTTCCTGCACACTTGGTCACAACCTCCTCTGACAGCTTGGGAGCTAGCAAATCACAACACATTGGAACATGTACCAACACAACTGATACGAAAAAGTTGTGTGCTTGCGTGTGCATAGACTGGGAGAATCAGCCAACTAGCAATAGGCATACTCGTGAACAGACTGTGACTCATCAGGTCACTGAACCACAGAGATCATGTCTTTGTCCCAAAAAGCCTACCAAAGCTAATGTCTAAATTCAGTGCAGAAAGCAAGGAAAAACCTAGTACAGCCATTGAGATTAGCAGGGCAAGGCATAGAGGTCAATAGTGTTGAGTAGGTATTTTAGAACTTGAATTCAAATCTGAACTTTCTAAGAGTACTAGCTCTGTGACCTTGACCTTTTTGAGCTGCAGGTTCCAAATCTGTAAAATGGAGGCAACTCCAGGGTTGTGGATAGGATTAAATAAGGGGATGTGTGAGAGGCTCTTGGCAGTGTCTGACCCACAGTACACATTCAGGAAAATGCTTGCTTCTTCCTGTCGTTGTTATTTCCAAGATTGTCCTGTCAAGGAAAGGTCTTGGGAAAGGCAGGATATTTTTCTCTGGGGGGGTAATGAATGGGGGCTCCATTAACATTGAATGTAGTGATTGGGAGTGGGGAGGCCAGAAGACTTTGATGAGAGAATTATTCTCGATTCAGAGAAAAGCCTAGGAAAAGGACTGACCCATGTCTTTAGCCAGGTATAACTTCTTTTCTTAGGAGCAACCTCTCCCTGACTTCTTTCCCCTTCCTTGCAGGAATGAATGCTGCTGTCCGGGCTGTGGTTCGAGTTGGTATCTTTACCGGTGCCCGCGTCTTCTTTGTCCATGAGGTTGGTTTTCTACTTTGTTCTTCCTCCTTCTTTCTCTGTTCTCTGCTTCGTGTGCCTCCCACTCCCTTCCCACTTTCTGTTTCCTCACCTCCCAGTTCCATTGCTGTATGTGCTTTTCCCCGGCTCTCCTGTCTCCATGAGTCATTCCTTCCCACTCTTGGCTCCAGTGGTGATGCTGGGACCCAGGGACCTACAAACTGGGTTTTCATGTTGCTTGTTCAGTTTAAAAGAAGAAATAACTCCTGTTCTTCCTTCATTTCCACCAAAACAGTGAGAGAAGCTGAAGTGGGTAGTATTTATAGCAAATTTAGTATATGTAGGGGTAGAGTCCCAGGAGGGAGGAGTCTTGCTGTATTTCTGTAGTTTGCTTAACTTTCTGAGTTTCTGACCCCTCTTTGGCTCCCTTCTCTCAGTTCCCTGTCATGCTTCACCCATTCTTTTTTCTATAAGGTCTTTCTGTCTGCCTTTCTTCTCTCAAATTTTATAGTCTCTGGTCAAGTCACCTCCTTCCCTCCCTCCAACATCCTCTTCTCCGTTTCCCCATTGTTGTCAAAACCATCTGTTGTTATGTGGTCCCTGGGGAAGCAGGTTAGAGGAAATAGGATGAGCCCAAAATAAGAGGAATTAAGATTAAATACTAGGAAGAACATCTTGATGTTTCAAAAATGGTAGAAATTAGAAGAGCATATTTAAAAAGTTACTATCTCCTTCTTTGGACTATGTTAAATATGACAGTCTCATGAGCATCCAAGAATCACTAATGGGACGAGGTGACTTGATTTTCAGAGAGCCTCTTCCCAGGGTCCTGTCTTAATCTTGGGATTTAGGGGGAAGCCTAGCAGAGGCTGAAGGGCGTATTGTGTCCCACAGGGTTATCAAGGCCTGGTGGATGGTGGAGATCACATCAGGGAAGCCACCTGGGAGAGCGTTTCGATGATGCTTCAGCTGGTATGTTCCAGAGAACTCCTGTCCCATATATGTCCTGTCCTTGTGTCATCCCACTCGGGCTTGGGCTCATGGTCTCCCAAAATCCCTGCCACGTGGTTTGATGTGAAGTAATTCAGTGACAAGAGAGGGGCTGTATTTGCCCTTTACTCTTTGCATTTGAAAATATCACCCTGGTTTCCTGGGGGATGGAGCAGGGGTGAGGAAGTGATCACAGGATGGTTTGCTTTTTATGGAAAGGTCATAGGGAAGACTCTGGGAACTGGCACGTAACAGGTCCCATCTGGGGTCACGGGGAAGGTCTGGCCCTGAAAATAACCTTACCAGAAGACTGGAGCCAGAGCCAGAAGCAGAGCTGAAATCTGCCAGTCCTCATGTGATGGAGATGAAGTGACTTGCAACCAGGCCATTTAAGGGAAGAAGAAACTGAGACAGTTCTTAAGAATATCCTGATCATATCCCCAGTTCTTTATGCTACCTATGCCCCTATTATTCTAGGCTCCTTCTAATATGTACCCATTGTGGGCTAGCCCAGTAGAAATGTAATCATTTGCTGATTTACTGAAAAGTTTGCAAATTATATTTCTGTCCATATTCTTCACTTCAATCTCCTAAAAATTCATGGGAAGAAATTTAATGTGCAGTGCCTAGTGAAAGCTTTACATAGGCAATGGTGCTTGCCATAAAGTGGCCTGAGAATGAGCCAGAATTCTCTCTCCACCAGTATCCCGAAGTCATGGATGCCTAGGAGCTTATATGATGTGTGAAAACCCTAAGTATACTTACCTCTCTTGTATCTGTAAATCCCTGGGAATTTAAGGCTTTCTGTACCCAGAGCTGTTTTTCCTGTGAATAGCTGGGTATTGTGGCTCCTGCTACCAACACCATAAATCCCCGAGGAGCCAAGGGGAAAGGATTGGCAGTGCCTGGATACAGTTAGAAGTCTCAGTGTGTTGGAGAGGAAAAATACTACCAAGCACATTGGGGTGAACTCCAAAAAAATAGTTTGGACACAGTCCAATAATGTCAGGCCACTAGGGAGAATTTCCAAAGACTGAAGTCACTGCTACTTGTTATGCTTCTAAGAAGATGTGAAAGATGATTATTCCAGAAGTTAACAGACACGAATGTATTCACGTATTCTCTTTGAGGATAGTAACTTTGATGATAAAGCCTTTAATGAAATGGGTTCTTAGCAGTCTTCTGTTAGGGACTGGGCTGCAGAGCTCCTTCCCACCCCATCCATCCATCCATCCATGGAAAAATTGTCTTCCATGAAACTGGTCCCTGGTGCCAAAGAGGTTGGGGACCGCTGTTCTAAGATACACAGCAAAACGTGGGAATGACCCTATGATGTCTCAGCCAGCATCATTTCCGTTTCCTTTAGAAGGGCCAAATGACTCTCAAGGGTGTCAGGGAACTTCCTAGGGAGTCACATGGTTATGTTGGCCCATCACAGTGTTGGAATAGGGGCAGTCGAGCTGATGCCTACCTCTTCCCCAAGGGAGGCACAGTGATTGGAAGTGCCCGGTGTAAGGATTTTCGGGACCGAGAAGGACGACTCCGAGCTGCCTACAACCTGGTGAAGCGTGGGATCACCAATCTGTGTGTCATTGGGGGTGATGGCAGCCTCACTGGGGCTGACACCTTCCGTTCTGAGTGGAGTGACTTGCTGAGTGACCTCCAGAAAGCGGGTAAGACATTGTTTTTTTGTTTATTTGTTTTGTGGTGGGCTATCCTGATGAAAGAATGTGGATAAGACTTTGTTCACATCAGTATTGCTTGTTTGTGCAAGCGCGCGCGCGCACACACGCACACACCTTCCTTACCTCCTGCTGGAGAAAAATGTTACTCGGATACAAATAGGCAGTCTTTGGTTTCCTTTTTCTGCCATTGCTTATAATTCCCTTTGGCTGTAGATTCTTCTCCCTGGAAATCTCTTCTTCAGGCATGCCAGGTACCTCACCCAGTGGCTCCTGGTTTGCTTCTCGTTGTCAGGTAAGATCACAGCAGAGGAGGTTACGAAGTCCAGCTACCTGAACATCGTGGGTCTGGTCGGCTCAATTGACAATGACTTCTGCGGCACTGATATGACCATTGGCACCGACTCTGCACTGCACCGGATCATAGAAATTGTAGATGCCATCACCACCACTGCCCAGAGGTAAGGGGGCTTGGGAGGTAGCAGTATGGGAGGGTGGCAGCTGGGACAGACGAAAGGGCTAGAGGCTAGTGAAAATGACAGTATTCCAACTATGGTGACTATGGTTCTGAGGCTAGAACACTATTTTTAACTAAAAATGACCCCTACAGCACCGGAATGGAACTGCTCCCTGAATGCTCTAAGATTTGCCTTTTGCCACTGTCCAGCATGCTGTCCACACGTACAGCTCTGAGGTCTTTCACACCTGTGGGATCTCCCAGATGGTTAGTCTCCAGACTGAGACAAATCCGGGAGCCCAAACTTGAGCTCTCCTTTGCAGCTATATCCTAGAGAGTGCAGCTGCCATGACCACCACTGCCCAGAGATTGGGGGGCTTGGGGAGGCCATGGAGGGGATGGGAGGAGAGAATGGGAACACTTTACCCAGGGTAATCCTAAGGACTCCAGTTCAGTCTAGTCTTCACTTCTTTTCCCTTTCTCTCCTTCCCTTCCCTGAACCTGTCCCTCCCTGGAACAGCGCCTGGGCACTGACACTTTTATTGCTGTGTTGTCTCAGGCCTAGGAAGGACACCTTGTGCCTAAAGTGTTTCCTGTAGGTCTTGCTGGTCTCTCAGGAAACCTGCGGGAAGGCCTAACAGCATAAATGCATCTCTCAGAGACGTTAATTCACCTCGATATGGGTGGTGGCTTGATCCTGGCCTTAGGGACACTTAGACTGTGTAAGTCCTATGTCTCTCTCTTGCAGTCACCAGAGGACATTTGTGTTAGAAGTGATGGGCCGCCACTGTGGGTAAGATCCCCAACCCAACCCATTTATTCTGTGGACCCAGCAGTAGCCCTTTCCTCTTCCAGATCTGGAGGTGTGCAGGCTCCTCGTGGCATGGTCCCCTGTCCCGCCTCCACCCCACCTCCCTCACGTCCCTGCACATGCGTGTGTGTACGTGCTCAGGCACACACTCGGGATAAAAGCATGGGCAGTGCTCTGAGATTGGAAGCTGCTGTGGCAGGGGAACATGAACAGAAGGTGTTCTTTAGGGACAGAACCTCACTGAGGGGCCCTGGTGCTCTTACCCTTGCCTCAAGAATGAGATGGAGGATCCCAGACCTTCTGCCCCCCGGGGGGCTGGGAGCACTTGTTGGGTGTGGTGAGGCTGTGGTGGAGTGCAGCTCCCGGCATGGTGATTTTGACTCTCATCACAGGTACCTGGCCCTTGTCACCTCTCTCTCCTGTGGGGCCGACTGGGTTTTTATTCCTGAATGTCCACCAGATGATGACTGGGAGGAACACCTTTGTCGCCGACTCAGCGAGGTACTGACACTTTATTTTGCCCTGAAAATATCCCTCACCCTATACCACTGATGATCCATTTTCCATTCGTTAGTTTTATTCCACTGACCATTGTTCCCTTTGTTCTTGACCAGACAAGGACTCGCGGTTCTCGTCTCAACATCATCATTGTGGCCGAGGGTGCAATTGACAAGAATGGGAAACCAATCACCTCAGAAGACATCAAAAATGTATGTATGGGTGAAACCACAGAGGCCTTGGACACCATAGCCCATCCCCTGGTGGTTTCTCCCTCTCCCCTGGTCCTCCTGTGCATCTCTTCCAAGGTCCCAGCCCCTGCTCTCCTGCCACCAGCAACCACTGCAGGACAGGAGACTAAGCTGTCCATGGCTCACCCCAGTCCCTGCTTGTTTTCTCCCCTTGACTCTGTGTAACCCTCTCTTTGTCCCTCTCTTGGTCCCTTCAGCTGGTGGTAAAGCGTCTGGGATATGACACCCGGGTCACTGTCTTGGGGCATGTGCAGCGGGGTGGGACACCGTCAGCCTTTGACCGAATCCTGGTAAGTCTTGGGCTCTGCGGCCCTCATGCCTTAGAACCCTCAACCTTGCAGTCCTGCCCTTGCAGGGCCACACTCTACCAGGCAGGGGCTTACATCACTGGTCATGCGCCCCTCCACTGGTCTCTAGACTACATTCCCCTGCACGCAACAGTTCTCTTCTTTACAAAAACGATGGGAGATGATATACCTCCCTAATGGTGTGGACCAATGTCTTAGAGCTGTAAGCATCAGTGAAGTTACTGAGGTCTAGCCTTTGAACACTCTTATCCTGCTTTCATTAGAAGAGAGTGGTAGTCTCTTTCCTTATTTTATCAATAAGAAGGGAATATATTAAGCCCCCATAATCCTGTTGATAACTAGAGTGGACATGTTTCTCTGGAACCAAGTAGAATCCTTGGGGTTCTGATGACAAAGAGTCATCAAGCTTTCGCTGAACTCTGGGTAGGGAGGTAAAGCCCTGTAAGCTCTTGGCTGCTGTCCCTAAATGTGGGACTCAACCCTGTGATTTGGAAAGGCCTCAAGTACCCTGGTTCTCTTGGGGGAGCCAAGATGGGGAGGCCTGAATCAGACTGTCTTTACTCCCTGTGCTCCTGCAGGGCAGCAGGATGGGTGTGGAAGCAGTGATGGCCCTTTTGGAGGGGACCCCGGATACTCCAGCCTGTGTGGTGAGCCTCTCTGGTAACCAGGCTGTGCGCCTGCCCCTCATGGAGTGTGTCCAGGTGGTAAGTACTGATCCGTACCCCACTCTTAACAATCCCAAGCCCCTCCCTTGGAGCTCATGGGGCATGAGACCAACTTCTAAGGCCACTGGTACAGGAGCAGATGGAAAGGCAGGATGGTGTAGTAAGAGACAAAGAGAAAGAGCACGGTGGGCTTTGCATAGGAGCTGGAACCTCTCTAGCTAAGCGTCAGTTTCCCCATCTATAAAACGTTCCTAAGAAAGTTGGGGGATTCTACATCCTTGATAGTGAGACCAAATATCTTATAATATCCAACCTTAAGACTTCTTATGATGTCTTTATTGGAAGAGAAATACAATATCCCACCTAACTTTATTAAAAGCAGTGGAATATTAAGTTCTGGCTGGGGAGCTTTTGTCTCTTTATGATTTCACCCTTTAACATGTTTCTCTGAACCAGCATGATGTTACTAATATTCACGTTGAGGGTTATTGTAAGAGCTGGAGAGAAGGTATGTAAGCGATCTGATGCAATACCTTGAAAATGTTGAGTGCTCAGAACATGGTGGCTTTTATTCTAGAGGAATCACTCCTTTGATACCACAGAGCAAACACTGGCTGGGAGCTCGGGTGTCTGGCTTGATGTTCAGGGTTGGTCTGAATGCTTTCCATCTGGCTTGCTTCTCTCTGAGACTTGAGAGTCCTGAACATTTGCAGCCTTGCTTGGAAGTGTATCTCCAAAAGCTCAAAAGCTAGAGCACTGACTCACAGTGGTTGAGAAGCCCATGGTAGGGATCAGTCTTTCTTCCTACCTGGGTTACATAGAAGATCTTCTTCATTTACTCGTTAGTCTAGAGGCTACCTTGAGGCTGGGGACCTGGGTGTGGAAGGGAGGCAGATGCTATTTATATGTGAGCACTCTTCCACTCTGCCCACACTTGTAATAAACAGACCATTAAGTTAGCCCTTTTGCTGCTCATTACTCAGAAAGTTAAGGAAAAGCAAAGCTATTTCTCCTTCTGCGAAAGTGTGGGGGGCATTGAGAAGGTGTGGCTCAGGGCAGACAGGACCCGTCACGAGCCAGAGAAGGGCAGCATGATGGTGGGGTGGGAGCCCAGCTGTGCAGGATCCTGCCCTGGTCACTGTTGCTGTGCTCCTCCCTCAGACCAAAGACGTGACCAAGGCCATGGAGGAGAAGAAATTTGATGAAGCCATGAAGCTGAGAGGCCGGTGAGGACATGACTGACCGGAAGCTCCTTAGCTGCAGAAATCAGTTGTCAGAATCTCTGTGGGTCCAGACCCAAATAGGAGCTTCTGCTTCTCCTTCTTCCTCATCTCTACAACAGTTTCCTCCCCAAGAAAATTAGTTGTGAGGTGACCAGGAGGCTCAGTTCACCTCAGGGATGCCCTCCCTGGGATCAGCCTTTTATAACCTATTATTTCTATACGTGGGCCTCAGCTGGATTAGCAGTTTCTCTCGGCAGGGACTATTTCTTGTGCTGAGCACGGTGCCTGGGAGGAGAGTGCTCAGGGAGTTTTGATGAGGTGGTAGCCCCTGTGCAGCCCCTGCACAACCCCTGCTCTGCCCTGGTGATGGCCCCAGCGGTTTGCCCTATGGAACTTCCCTCTGGGAGCAAAACTTCAGCGCAGGATCCCCATGACTGCTGGCCAGGGGCAGTGGCCTGAAGACACTGCTCTCTGTACTTTTTATAGGAGCTTCATGAACAACTGGGAGGTGTACAAGCTTCTAGCTCATGTCAGACCCCCAGTATCTAAGGTACTGGCAACTTACCTTCTCCCTTACTCCTCTCCTTCTGTCTCTCTATGACGTGCTATCCCTAGTGTGTGCAACCTAAGCCTACCGCTAATGTTCAGTGCTGGGTCCTTCTCCCTGCTATGATGATTTCCTCTTAACCACCCCAGACACCAGCTGCCTGTTCTTAGTGTGCCCTGGGTATCTCTAACCCGAGACCTGTGCCCAATCCAGGATTAGCAAGATAGCATGCAAAGAATGGGAAAGAGGGCTTATGTATTTTTCCTCTGGGAAAATCTGGGAACGATTCCATCTAAGTGTATTTTTAAGCCACCTCTTCCATTCGAATAGCGGTTCTCAATATTTAGTGTATATCAGAATTATCTGGGTTGCTTATTAAACGTGTGAATGTTGGGCCCCTCAAAGGGGATTCACATCTGGGGTAGAGGCCAGGAATATGCAGATTTAACAAGCTCCCCAGGTGGATTCTGTTGTGGGTGGTCCAAGGATCACTGGGAAAAGCTGCTCTGGGAGGTCTCTTTTTCATTATATCATAATAGTATCTGGAACCAGGCATAGCAGGCTTTATTTATTGATTTGTGGTAAAGGATTTTTCTTCCATAGTATAAGGTGACAAGCTGTTCTGGCATTCCCTGGGAGAAGGGTATGTGTTGTCACAGTCAGACATCCTGATCCCAGGGCAAAAAGGGCTCCACATACTGCCTCCCTTACTGACCTCGTGCCCCCTCTGCCTGCTGGGGTTTCTGACCTCCTCTTTCCCTGCTTCCTCCTGCACAGACTGTTTCCCACACAGTGGCTGTGATGAATGTGGGGGCCCCGGCTGCAGGCATGAATGCTGCTGTTCGCTCTACTGTGAGGATTGGCCTTATCCAGGGCAACCGAGTGCTGGTTGTACATGACGGCTTCGAGGGCCTGGCCAAGGGTCAGGTATGGGGACTAAAAGGAAGGAGGGTGTGTGTTCTGGGGCCCACGAACAGTCGCAGGGAAGATAAGTGTAGCAGGGGATGACCTATCCATTCTCTTTGCTTCCCCCACCCTCACGACCTCATTCTCCCCTCAGGGTTCAGGCAGAAGTAGACATTTAATTTGAGAGCAGTAGGAACAGGAAGGAGCCACTGGAATGAACCTTTGCAAATAACACATCTTATTTAATTCTCTGCCCAAAGCTCAGCACAGTGCCTAGCTTAAGTAGGTGCTTAATATTTGTGAATGAGCAGTTGGGGTTGAAGAAGTTCAGTGTGTGGGGAAAAGCCAATACCTGGTGTTCCTCTTCCAGCCAAGGAAGAGCCGAGGGGTGGGGTTGGGACTCAAGAAGTGGCCTCAGTCCCTCACAGGCCTCCCAGTGTTCTAGGTGCCATGCAGCACTGTGTGGCCTTTCCCTGCAGATTGAGGAAGCTGGCTGGAGCTATGTTGGGGGCTGGACTGGCCAAGGTGGTTCTAAACTTGGGACTAAAAGGTAAGTAGCACTGTAGGAGCACTTTGTCCCAATCACCCCTTAATGGCGTCCCTTGGATGTGGACATCAGTTCATTAGACTGGGTCTGCTTCAACCACCCTGTCATCTGGGCCCTCTATCCCAAGCTCACAGTCGCTGCAGTGAGGGCAGACATGTCCATCCAAGCATCTTTTAGCAGCTCTGGCCATTTAGAACCCCAGCATGTGTGCTTGGATAGGGGTGAGAGGGTGGAGCAGGGAGAGCAGCACAGAGTCAAGAAATTTTCAATAAAATACCTTCTAATTCTAGCTTTTCTCTACCTCCATTTTGCTGTCTCTTCCCCAAATTCCAATTCCCCATCACTGGTCCAAACTAGGACTCTACCCAAGAAGAGCTTCGACCAGATCAGTGCCAACATAACTAAGTTTAACATCCAGGGCCTTGTCATCATCGGGGGCTTTGAAGTGAGTGCCCCACCATTCCTTCCTCCCTCCCTCCCCAGGCCTTCCCTCTCCACTCTCCCCATTCCTGCCCCTGCTGCTCTCTCCTCCTCAGGCTTACACGGGGGGCCTGGAACTGATGGAGGGCAGGAGGCAGTTTGATGAGCTCTGCATCCCGTTTGTGGTCATTCCTGCCACAGTCTCCAACAATGTCCCTGGCTCAGACTTCAGCATTGGGGCCGACACAGCACTTAATACTATCTGCACGGTGAGAGCCCACCTCCACGTCCCATCCCCTTGGGCCAGGATTATAATCTCTGGACAGAGTGTGGGCCTGCAAAGTGAGCGACGGTTTTTGCACCAAACAAGGGGCCGTGTTTGAAAAATGCTTCCCCAAGCCCAGGCATTTACATACTTTGATGGTATTCATTCTCCTCACCTAGAAATGCATCAATACTCTGCATATCAAATGCTGTTTTCCTTTCTGAGGTCTGATTTTCCTATTCTGAGCAACAGAAAGGGCAGATACAGCTTCCTTCCCAGAATAGAAGTTCCACAGCGTGGTTGGCGAATGTGCTTGTCATCCGTAAACACGGGAACTTGATGAGGTCTAGTAGGGACCCTGCCAGCCCCGGGAGGATAGAGTTCCAGAGTTGAGTTAATGGCAAAGGCCAGTGAGTGACAAGAATCAGATCTTGACCACATCTTTCTAACTGTGGCCCATTGTCTTTACAGACCTGCGACCGCATCAAGCAGTCAGCAGCGGGCACCAAGCGTCGGGTGTTTATCATTGAGACTATGGGTGGCTACTGTGGCTACTTGGCCACCATGGCAGGACTGGCAGCTGGGGCCGATGCTGCCTATATTTTTGAGGAGCCCTTCACCATTCGAGACCTGCAGGTACACAGCCGTCCAGAGCCTGCTAGGTAGCTCTGCCCTGCCCCCGTCTGTCCTGACTATCCCCACGGTGACCTGAGCTATGAGAGCTCAGGCTGATGATGGGGCGGATTGGTCTGTGAACCCTGTGAGGACTGGAAGGAGCACCATGCAGGCATCCTCCAGTGCAGCCTCACACACAGGGCCATAGCTGCCGTGTTGGGATACTCATTTGAGTCAGGTGGCATGTTGCCAAACCCTTTATGTGCATTTTTACATTTCATCTTCACAACAGACATGCAAGGAAGATATTTTCTTTGTGTTACAGATGAGAAAGGTTTAGAGAGGTTAAAACAAAGTTTCTAAACTCATAAGTGAGTAGGTGATTTAACGGATTGAGAAAGTCAGTGATCTTCACAACAGCACGCCCCCCTTCGGCATCTCCCTTGCTAGCTTTCTGTTTTTGAGGGAGATACTCTTTCACCTCTGAGCTAGAGCTCTGACTCCTATATCACAGAGGGACCATATGATCCTTATTTTCCTAGATCCTAGTTCAGTGGAGGAGAAAAGAGCCACGAAGTGGATGTTTAGCAGCAGGATGAGGGAACTCCCTAACCCGAGATCCCAGCCAACCCCTACCAGGAGTGGAGGGTAGTAGTGTGCTCCTTCACACCCAAGTCAAAGCTCAAAAGAAAGAACATGTTCCTTCCAGATGAATCGCTGATTCCACGCAAGCAACCCCTCTAAAGACCGACACTGTGAGCAGAGCCTGCCCCCTGAGGGGAGGGGAGCCAGAAACCCCTGGAAGGAGAGATTGGAGAGGGCGAGGGGCTGAAGACGGACAGTTACTGCAGCTGTCTCTAATGCTCCCTCTTCCAGTTCTGCCAGTCATTAGAGTCTTGGTTTAAATTTCAGTGCACACTAAGCTGCTTAAAGGAATTAGGCACAGTTCAGGCCCAGGATTATAAACAACTCTCTTCCTTCTTGGAGAGGCCTAGTGTGGAGAAAGAGAGATTTATACACTGCCCAACCTTCTCCACTCCCAGCTAGGCTTAGGATTTACTGTTTCATTTTCAGGCAAATGTTGAACATCTGGTGCAAAAGATGAAAACAACTGTGAAAAGGGGCTTGGTATTAAGGTACATCATCCATGGTTTGTTCCTAAGTGAAGAAAAAACTAGGCTTTGGCTCTAACCCACAGAAATAGATCTATGGTTGGGATACCCTGAGGAACCCGTAGCTACAAAGGGAGGTGGGCAGCCTATTCCCTGAACCCTGGGAGGAGATAGACAAGGCAGGAACAAAGCCTACGAAGGCAGACGGAGAGAATGGGGAGACAACCAGAGTCACAGGCTTCTGGTCTCTACCTGGCAGGAATGAAAAGTGCAATGAGAACTATACCACTGACTTCATTTTCAACCTGTACTCTGAAGAGGGGAAGGGCATCTTTGACAGCAGGAAGAATGTGCTCGGTCACATGCAGCAGGTAGGGGAGACACCCCAGTCATGCCCTTCACCAGACAGCCATGACCCCCAGCAGTCATGGAGGCTCCCACCGGCCCTCTCTAGTCTGCAGAGGTTGTCAGTGCCACCATAGAGGATGGGCCTGCGATCTCTTACAGTCATAGAATCAAAACATCTTTATCCTAGAAATGACCTTAGAGATTATGTGGTCCATCCTCTTCATGTTGGGCAGGGTTCTTCAACCTCAGCACCTTTACCATTTGTTGTGGATGGCTGTTCTATGCCTTGTAAGACAGTGTAGCAGCATCCCTGGTCTCTACCCACTAGATGCCAGTAGCACCTCCCTCTCATCCCCAATTGTAACAAAAGTCTCCAAACATTCCCACTTTCCCAGCTACTTTCTTTTAGTTCAAAGAAAATCTGTATGATGTTTTCTATTATTCTGAGGTGCCACCAATGGCAGCCAGATTGGGCCACAAAGAACACTTCCGTGTCATTGATGATGGTGACTGACAAAAGCTGCTAGGCTGAGGAGTGGTAGAAAATTGACCCAGTGGCCAGTAAGATTACAACAGGATCTGGCAGCTACGTAGCTAAAAGAGGAAATTGTGAGACCAATCATCTCTTTTAATTAGTTACTCTTATGTCTGATAAATGGCTGAATCCTTTCATAGTCAGACTTCTGGATTCCTGTTTCTGGCTGTAAGCCTGGGGCCCGTCTTTCCTCTTTCTCTGTGTATCTGGATATCTCTACCACTTCATTAGAGTCCTTCCCTTGTAATTTTTATGATTCTTTATCCAGGGTGGGAGCCCAACTCCATTTGACAGAAATTTTGCCACTAAGATGGGTGCCAAAGCTATGAACTGGATGTCTGGGAAAATCAAAGAGAGTTACCGTAATGGTAGGTGGGGTGAGAGGGTGAGCCCCCCTCTAGAGGCTGGTTCCCCAGTACAGAAGCTGACTGACAATCCCTTATTGCAGGGCGGATCTTCGCCAATAGTCCAGACACGGGCTGTGTTCTGGGGATGCGTAAGAGGGCTCTGGTCTTCCAGCCAGTGACCGAGCTGAAGGACCAGACCGATTTTGAGTGAGTAGATCTCCTTTCTGGAGTGGTTTGGTCCCTTGTAGTTTCAGGGTCTTCTCTCTTCAATCCTTTTCTTTTAGGAGTAACAACTGTAGTCTTACCCATTTCAGATCTGTTGCCTGTGTTCTGAAGCCAGCCTCTTCTGCCCAACTTCTTCCAATAAGCCTTTAGTAGAAGTTGATTGGGGTGCTAAAAGATTATATCATCATCTACCTCATTTCTCCATAGGCATCGAATTCCCAAGGAACAGTGGTGGCTGAAGCTTAGACCCATCCTCAAAATCCTGGCCAAGTACGAGATTGACTTGGACACCTCAGAACATGCCCACCTGGAGCACATCACTCGGAAGCAGTCTGGGGAAGCTGCTGTCTAAACCTCTTTGGAGTGAGGGGAACAGATTATCTGATCATGGTCAGCTCACCCTGATAGATCTAAGTCCACATTTTCTCAGTGTTTTAGCTCTTCTTTCATTAGGTTTCCTTTTATTCTGTACCATGATCAGCTCTGGCCAGGAGCTGGAGGAGAGGGTGGTAAATCCAAGCTCCATTTAGGTAGAATTTATCATGACTTCTGCCCCAGCTTCATCTGTCACACAAGGTTGGGCTCCTCTAGTGCTACTGCTAGATTTCACTTACTCAGTAGAATTTTCCTAAAAATAAGCTTTATTTATTTCTTTGTGGTAACAAAGAGTCTTGGTTCCTCTACTCCTTTTCCTACAGTGACAAATTGTAACCACACTAATAAATGCCAACTAGTCACTGCACTTTCGGTTCTCCTGTCATCATCTTCACAAGTGGAATGTAATACTATCAGCCCCGTGTACCAGAGCCACCAGGCAGACCACCTGGGAGAAAAGCCCATGTGATCATCCCGTGAACTTCTCTCTAGCCCTGGGATTATTTTTCTGCAGGATTCTCGGCTCTGTACACAGGGTCCCCGACACTACACTTGACTACACTGACCCTGGTCCTAGTCCCTCCTGCGTTGTCTGCAGCCACGGACACACTCCTGTCTCACGTAGGCACAGGGTTGTGTTTCACCTCTTGGTCATATGTCCACTACCCAGAGTTGCTTTTCTACAGCCACCCCCCCAGTCTCTGCTCCACTAACAATCCGGCGTTCTTCCTTCTCAACTTTTCCCCTGTACTGCTTCCTGGATGAAAGCTAGACTGCATTGGACAGGACCTTTATGGGAAAGACATGTACATTTTGGAAGCTTGGAAAATGGAGACATCTAATCCTGGACCTGGTTTGGTGGGTTTGTTGGAATAGTGCTTTGGAAATAAGTCCTTATTCAGATGCAATTTGTCTTGTTTCATAAAAGCTGGTTCTTCTTTCTCATTACCTCAGCACACATGTAATATAGTTGGTCCTTGGGATTGGAACTACAGACTGTGCCCCAAATTGACAGGATGATGCCCTGTTTTTTAATGCTAGGTTTAAGATTAGCCTCTAATAACAAGGTCCTGGCTCCCAGCACAGGCACACACATTCCTCCCAACCCACAAAGTTTTCTCACTTTGCCTGATGAGGCAGGAAAGACATTCAAGGTGTCAAAAGGGGTGGAGGAAAGGATTATCTCTAGCACTGGCTGTCCAAAGTGTTACTGCCAAACTCTTTAAATCAGTTCTAAATAGTGACTGAGAAGGTGTGTTATCAGAGTCAAGAATTAAGGTGCCAAATGCTCTTTGCACAGCTTTTTAAGTAGAAGAGAAATTAACAATAAACACCAAGTGCTGTGGTAGGTATTTTACATGTTATCATTGAATTCTCAAAATAGTTTTTTGAGGGTGGTGGTGACAGCCCCACTTCAGAGATGAGGACACTGGGGCTCAGGGTGATTAAATAATGTCTCCTTCAACATTATTCAACCAGAACTCAAACTCAGTTCTGACTTCAAAGACCATCCTCATTCCCTGTGCCTTATATTCCTTACCAAGCCACATCAAATCCCCCAAATCATGAGGGCTGTGAAAATGAAGTGAAAGGGAAAATCCAAGCATTCATTCAGAACACTTTAAGTGCTAACTGCTATTAATTGATTGGTTCTCTTTCCTGTCTTTAATCCTAGAGCTTTTTCTTTGAGGAAATGATGAAGAGGGAAGGGATGGCTGGGTGGGAAGCTAATCACAGAGGAAAACTATCACTTTGTAGGGTAAAACATTTAGGATCCTAGTATGATCTGGGGAAAAAAAGCATAGTGAAGACCACTTAAAAACAAAAACAAAACCTGTGAAAGTACATGCCATTTCCCCAGAGCTAAAACGATAAGCGAAGTTGTGTTTAAATAGAGGGGAAGCAGAATTAGCCACCAACTTCATGAATGATTATGAAATAACTGGGAAAAGAGTAACATTTTTTCTACATGGACAAAATATATTTTCCCTTTCTAGAATATTAACTTTGTCTATGATGAGAAATGAAGTGGCATCTAAAGCAGTGGCTCATAAATCTAGCCTGAATATTATAATCACCTGGGGATGGGGGTTGCCTTTAAAAATACTGATGCTGCCCAGGCCCACTTTGGACCAATTAAATCAGACTCTGGGGGTGGAGCCTGGGCCTTAGTATTTTTAAAAATTTCCCTAGGGAAAGCGGTGGATCTTCATTCCTGGCTGTACATAAGAAGCATTTGAAGAGTCTTAAAAACCCACTGATGCCCCCAGCTCTACCCCTGGAAATTCTAAACATTTGGCATGGGGTCAAATCTTGGCATCAGTGTTTTTAAAAAGCTTCCTTGGTGATTTAATGTGCAGCTGAGGTTGAGAACATAAAAGCAGTAATTCCAAATTTGGGGTTGGGGAAGCAATGAAGGAAGGGAAAGCTCTTCAAATACTCTGCCCAAGCCCTCCCATTCACCCCACCAGCGTCCAGAATCACTGTTGCTAACGGGAGAAAGGTTGAGATGGAAAGATACATTGAAGACCAGGCAGTAAAGGAAGAATTTTTTCCAAATGGGGGTGGGCGGGGCAGCAGAGAAAAGTAGGAACAGTAGAAATTGCCAAACTTGCTTTTAGAACTATTTATTTCTTCTTCTTTTTTTAAATGGGCAAAAAACACCAACAGCAAAAGGACAAAGCAGACATTCTTTTTCAAATTAGCTGTGTCAGCAGATCCCATTCATTCTGTTTCTAGTTCCCAATCAGCTTTTAAAAAAAGGATTTTTTAAATTTGCATCCAGGTCATCTAAGATCAGTAACAACTTGATCTAGTTTAGAAACATGAAAAGAGAATTGTTGACTAAGAATTGTTCATTAAAACATCTTTTTTGAGTAGGTGGGCCATCTCAAAAGCAGCTCTTATATGCTCCTTCCCTACTCCCTTCCCAACTCCATACCCCGACCCCACCACCAATGTCTTGTATAGATCAATAAAAAGAAAGGTTCCAAAACCACTGAAAGAAAAATAACTCCTCCCTTGCTACAATGAACACCTTAGTCAATGGTGCAGGAGCTGCCTAGTAAGCCCATTAGAGCAAATGGCCTTCCAGGAAGAGAAAGAGCTTTCACGAAGAAAAGTTCTCAGGACTTTAGGAGTTCTTAGGACTGCTTACAACCTGCTCTCTCTTCTATGTGGAAAGCAGCAAGTTAATCGTTCTGAAATAACACTGCTGAACTACTGAAACCCTTGGGCACACCCATGGAAAAGAGGGAAAGATTTTTTTTCCTGTTTCCTTTGATGAGGGGAAAGGGGGTTAGTCCCTTCTGAATGCCCCAGGACATAGCACTCTAGGGATATCATCCAGCCCAATTCTGAATCTGCATACCATTTGAAGTTGGAGTATCTTCATTTTTGAGATATAATTGTTATTAGCTGAAATTGTGATTTTTCTTAAACTTCTTCACAGATCAATTAAAATGCTTTCTAGAAGGGACTCTTCTGAAATATTAACCATGTTCCCAAAGGAAAAATCACACACAGATTCTTTAAATACTTTCCATCTTCCTAGAGAAATTTAGTGGGCACTGTTGACTCTTTCTCTAAAGCGAAGCGTGGGGGGAGACCTCTTTTGCAGGGTGCAATGTAAAAAGCCAAGTAAGCAATAAACAGGAAACACAAGTGAGGGATTTTTTTTTTCTTGTTTGGTTGCTTGCTTTGGGGAGGGGAGGTGGTGTGGAGATTACCGTTGTGACATGTTGCCTCCAAATCTATAAACCATACAACAGGAACAACTGCTTTTCTGTTTTCCATGACAAAGAGACTGTACAGCAGAGAAAAACCTCACCCAGAGTTGCCTGCTTGATGGTGCAAATGTCTCCTCCAGGCTATTCTACAAGTAGCAGGTATTCCTTCAAAGAAGCTGGCAATGGAAGGCCCTTCACTGCATCTGGCAGATACTGGAGTCCCAGGCTACGGCGTACAGCATAGCGAGACAGTGTTTTTAGAGTTCCTGGGGCTGAGCACAGAACAGTCAGTTTTTCACATAGTTGCTGGTCTCTGGCCAGCTCTCGTGGCATGGTACCATTTTTTCTCAATTCAAAGTGTCCGACAGCTCTGTGGAGGAGCTCAAAGCAAGAGTCCTCTTTCTCTGTTCCAAGTCCCCTGACTAATAGAGCCACCAGGCGGGAGATGGGTGTCTGGCCTTTTAGGTTGATGACTCTGACCTCTGCACCATAATCAAGAAGGATGCTGACACTCTCAAGATTTCCCTTCCTGGCCGCCCAGCTGAGTGGTGTATCATTGTTGTAATCCAGGGCATTGACAGAGGCCCCACTCTCTAGGAGAGCCCGCACACACTCAGCATTGTTCTTAAAGGCTGCCCAGTGAAGTGGGGTATCTCTGTTGCCATCCAGGGCATTGGGGTTTGCACCATACTCCAATAGGACCTCCACACAAGCCTCATCTTTCTCTGCTGCATAGTGGAGGGCTGTTCGGTTGTAACCATCCAGGGCATTCACCTGTAAAAAAGGGAGGGACTATATTACAGTAGACAGACTACGGGGAGGAAGACAGGACAGCAAAGAACGTTGCATGTATTTACTCACTACCTTTGCTATGCAGTGCTCTGAACAAGAGTGTGAACAAGCAATTCTCAGGGAGTCTTGGTGATACAGATGAAGATACGATGTGAGCTTAGGGGCAAAAAGGAAAAGAACTGTCCCAAAACAATCAACACTGTATTATGTGCACTGACTAGGCGGCCTACATCGTTGAGGTTTTTGCTGCCATGTTTACTATTTATTACAATCTCTACCATAGCATAAGGGTAAAGCAGGAAAAGATGAAGTCTAAGTGTTTGTAACTGCTCTGAAAGACATTTACTGGAGAGCTACTTGAATATACAGTTAGAGTAACAGTTTGGGATTATTTTACTTATCCTGACTCTTTGTGTATCCTGTGGCTAATGACAATCAGACTGAAAAATGATGAGGTCAAAGCTCTGCCATATAGCTTTGCTATGTTCTTTAACCATATAGAGAAGCTCAAAATGTTACTCCTAGCCAGTCCTTTGCAAAAATGTGCTATGGGCTGACAAGACAACCTGGATGAAAGCACATGCAGGGAAGAGTACAACTCTTCCAGTGCTAAAAAAGCAACCAGCTTGCTGAAAGTCAGCATCACCTATAATTTTGTACTTCAAATTCCCAAATTTATAAATAGCATATTCCCCCATTAAGTACAATAAAGCAAAACTGAAGCATTTAAGCAAGTTCAACCTTTTATTTGGTTAAAACCCATCTTTTTCTTCTGGCTATTTTCACTTTCATCATTGACATTAATCACTTCAGGGTCACTCATAAAGAAACAGGTTTAATCACAAAAGTTACGGGACAGGAGGCCGGGTATGGTGGCTCACACCTGCAATCACAGCAGTCTGGGAGGCCAGGCGGGAGGATTGCTTGAGGTCAGGAGTTCAAGACCAGCCTGAGCAAGAGCAAGACCCCATCTCTACTAAAAATAGAAAAATTAGCTAGGTGTGGTGGTGCACCTGTAGTCCCAGCTACTCGGGAGGCTGAGGCAGAAGGATTGCTTGAACCCAGGAGTTTGAGGTTGCTGTGAGCTATGATGATGCCACTGCACTCTATCAGGGGTGACAGAGTGAGACTCTGTCTCAAAAAACAAACAAAAAAAAGTAGCAAGTAGAAAACCACTGGCTGTATGGAGATGACAATGCTGGGGCCAGCACCTTGGGCCCACTGATCAGTGTGTTTGAGGCTGCATACCAGCTGCATGGCTTGTCTGTTTCAAACTGGTACCTCAGCATATGCATCTTCAAGACTGCTCACAAACAGTCCAAACTGCTAGTTTATTTATTTAACAAGCACTTACTCAGAAATTACTACATGCCAGTGTTCAAACACTTTACAACCTTATGGAGAAGATACCATTTTCATCCCCATTTTACCAATGGGGAAACTGAGGCAAAGAAAAAAAATTTTTTTTTTTTTTTTTTTGAGACAGTCTCACTCTTTTTGCCGGGGCTAGAGTGAGTGTCGTGGCGTCCGCCTAGCTCAC